>CM064535.1:127465-350784 GCA_032716605.1 Paralithodes platypus
ATACCTGGCGAGCTATGGCGAGCCACCATCTTTTGGATAATGATTTAGACAGTTGGCTAAATTTGTACATTTTTCGATAGAAAAATGTTTCCGGCGAAGCCGGATTTCTCCATAAAATGCTGGCTCGGTACCGGTATCGCTCGCCATGAAAAAATCGACAAATATATGGGGATAAATGTATTAAAATAGTAGGCTGAATGGGACCGAATGGATATACAAGCCAGAGAAAGAGAGAAAAGGAGAGAATAAAAGCAGGTCACCCCCCTTAAGCACATTATGAGAGGATAATAAGTGTATTTGCAAATAATATGGCATCTAAAAGTTTGATGTAAATATGGCTTTAAACTAGCCTAGCCTACTGTATATATACAGGCCTACCGGTATGTATTACTGATTGGATGTAGATGATTGGAAGGTAATACATATTGTTTAATCATATAGGCCTGGGTTATAATTCTATTTGTATTAATTTCACTCCCAACATCAAACACCTTCCAATGAAATTATACGAGACGAATAAGATACCGGTAATGATAAAACAAAAAACATAAGTGGACAAATAAAACCGACCCATAGGCTATCCCCTTTAAGAAGTTATGAAAAGGGTAATTATTTAAGTGTCCATGATTATTATCCCCTTAGTCTTTAAAGGTAGCCTCTATTGGTAGTTATAAACATACAGTAGAACTTTATAAAAATATCATTGCGAATATACCAATATACGAATATATAATGTGTAATACAGGTACTTATAAACTGTACCCTTGGTATTGATAGTGTATTCTCATTCTCTCTCTCTCTCTCTCTCTCTCTCTCTCTCTCTCTCTCTCTCTCTCTCTCTCTCTCTCTCTCTCTCTCTCTCTCTCTCTCTCTCTCTCTCTCTCTCTCTCTCTGTTGAAATGGATAGAAATGGATAGAAAATTGGCTCAGCGACAGAAAGCAAAGAGTAGTCATAAACGGTAAGGCATCTAAATGGACCAATGTAAGTAGAGGGGTACCCCAGGGATCGGTACTAGGACCAATTCTCTTTCTAATTTACATCAACGACATAGATGAGGGCCTCACCTGTACAATCTCAAAATTTGCTGACGATACAAAAATTGCAAATAGCGTACTCTCAAAAGATCAAGTTGACGATATGCAACACAATCTAGATAAATTGTCACATTGGGCCCAAATTTGGGAAATGAGTTTCAATGCGGATAAATGTAAAGTACTACATATCGGATACCTAAATGAGAAAGCAAACTATTCGATGAATGGCACGCAGCTTAAGAATGTAAACAGAGAAACCGATCTGGGAGTAACAATATCGATTAACCTAAAACCGAGTCAACAATGTTCAGAAGTTGTTAAGAAGGCAAACAAAATAATTGGCTTTATAGGCAGATCATTTGAGCATAAATCCAAAGACGTAATCCTAACCCTTTACAATTCCTTAGTCCGCCCTCTTCTGGAATACTGCGTTCAATGCTGGTGCCCTTATTACCAAAAAGACATAAACAAGCTAGAACGAGTTCAACGTAGAGTTACCAAAATGATACCTAGCCTAAAGAACAAACCATACGAAGAGCGTCTTAGAGAATTAAATCTATTTCCTCTAACCCAGCGCAGATTAAGAGGTGACTTAATTCAAGTGTTCAAAATCATCAAAGGCATCGACAATATGAACTGTAGTAAGTACTTCACTATCGACCAATCTAATTACACGCGGGGAAACGTTTGCAAAATTATTGGTAAATCTTTTAACTCACCCGAATCTAAGAATTTCTTCTTCAATCGAGTTGTCAACTTGTGGAATGGGCTTCCCCGAGACGTTATAGACTGCAGCACCATTGATTCATTTAAATTCCGCCTAGACAAATATCTCACATCAAACCCGCGTCTGACTGCGTTTGTAAATGAATAACTTTATTTTATCCTCCCCTCAGTTACTAACCCATATGTCCCCTACTAACTTCCTAGTCCTGCCACGTTAGTGGCAGGGCAGTGGTTCCCTTTCCAATGTTCCCTTACCCACTCTAAACCACTGTTTGGACACTTGATCCTCAGTGTTTTGGAGGACAAGCAGCCTAGAAGGGTCACTAGATCTGTTGTTGCTTGATTTCCTTTGTACTCCTTTGTACTCTCTCTCTCTCTCTCCTGAAGTGTCATACCGGGTGTCCATATAGCCCACACGGTATAACAATAACCAACCACATCCTAGTAATCCCATCCTTACCAATCCTCATTCTTTTCTAGCTTAGGCCCTATCATGTTCGTTATACCCACTCTTTGCGCTTCTCTCTCTCTCTCTCTCTCTCTCTCTCTCTCTCTCTCTCTCTCTCTCTCTCTCTCTCTCTCTCACTCAACCTATGTACCTTTCAATCAGTCATTCAGAATATCTCTCTCTCTCTCTCCCTTTCTTTCTCTTGCTTTCTCTCTCTCTCTCTCTCTCCCCCTTTCTTTATCTTGCTTTCTCTCTCTCTCTCTCCATCTCTCTCTCCCTTTCTTGCTCTTGCTTTCTCTCTCTCTCTCTCTCTCTCTCTCTCAACCTATGTACCTTTCAATCAGTCATTCAGAATATCTCTCTCTCTCTCTCTCTCTCTCTCTCTCTCTCTCTCTCTCAACCTATGTACCTTTCAATCAGTCATTCAGAATATCTATCTATCTACCTGCCTATCTATTTATCAAGCTCTGAGCTAGGGATTTAGATGTAAGCTCAGAATGTAATATCGACAGGAAAGAAAACATAATAAAGAGAAGCATTTTGAGGTTTGAATGTTGAGCTATTTTGTAAGTGCACCATAGTTTATGTATTTGGCAGAGGTGGCGGTTCAATATAGGCCTACTTGTAATTAATTGAATACCGGTATGGTTAGTTCAATATATACCTTAATATTATTAGTATATAATTTTCATCTTATTTTGGTTACCATTAGACGATTTTCTTCATCTTATAATATATCTATAGGATTTATAGGTATGAATACTATCTAAATAAACCATATGAGTAACATGGTCCTTCTTAAACTGCATAAATTCGTCTCATGTTAACCAGCATTATTATATGGTGTGGTTACATTTGGTTTATGTATCTCCATATATATTTTTGTTTACGATTCGATAAATCTAGCTTATTTATTATATAGATAGTATGGTTGTAGGCATATATGATTTGTGTAATATATTTTGTTGCTATGGTTGAATCTGGTTTTCATATATCTTGTTATTAATTGTTGAATATACAGTACCGGTAATTTACTGTATTTTGTCATATATACCTGTACATCAGTTGTTATACGGTATATGCTGTTCCTATGGTTAAAGCTGATGAGTTGTTATATTATATTTATGGTGTGTTTATTACATATTTCGTTACTATGGACGGTTTAGTCTGGTTTATTTATAATTACGTAATATGAGCCTTTGTGAACCATACTTCCATGGCCTCTCTGCGGTTACTATCTCTCTCTCTCTCTCTCTCTCAGCTAACTATGATCTCAATAACCATTGATGTAAGAAAACATGAATGGCCTCCTCATATGATTGCACTAGTTTTGTAGTGCTATTATTTACCTGTCAATTAATAATTCAGTCATTTTTTTTTCTTTTATTTTTTTTTATTTTTGTTCATGAGCACGTTGGCCTATATACTGTACAGCACATGTGGCAATCAAATGAGGAAACTATAATAACACCAGACGACGATACTGTTATTACAATAGAATAATGGTTCTTTGAGCAGTATGTATTGCCTTACCAGTGGTTGTCCCCTTATTATTATTATTATTTTATTATTATTATTGAAATACCACAGGAACAAAAATTCCTGGGAGCGAAACTTCCACCCCCAACGAGATCCCTCTCTTTCTACCACCTCCCTCCACATGTTACACGTCTCGTTAATCACAGTCTTCTAATATACAAATCACATTTCCTTACCCCCTGACATTCTTGAAATACCCACAAAATATATCCAAACTCACAATCCCACGCTTAAAAAAAAAAAAAAAAAAAAAAAAAAAAAAAAAAAAAAAAAAACCCTAAGATTCGACACAAACCAAAGATACCCCTATACAATGACGACACAACAAATACACGAATACACAAACACACTACCATTAAATGTCCGACTCCATAGACAAGCAACACAAATATGGCACAAAATAGAACTATCACAAGACCCCACTCTAGAGAAAATTAAGGAATATTATGCACAACAACCAAATTTAAGATTCAACAACTGGTTTAAAAGCAGTCTAAATAAAATAAACACAGAAGATGAACCACAGCCAATTTATTAAAGGAAAAAAAGAGGAAAAAAGAACAGGGAGGGAAAAAGAAAATAACCAAACAAACACACAGTTTATGTTCAGCATATTAAGTGTTGGTTGACGACCGTTTGACTTCAATGTTCTCTCCGAGTGGTAAGTCCCCTGGAAACGAGTGCATTATTTGAAGCTTCATTCGGTGTTTAATCAATTCTTGACAATAATTGTATTCAGCTAACTATGATCTCAATAACCATTGATGTAATGAAAATATGAATAGTCTCCTCATACGATTGCACTAGTTCTGTAGTGCTATTATTTACAACCTGTCAATTAATAATTCAGTCACTTGCTTGCTTTTTTTTTTTTTTTTTTTTTTTTTTTTTTTTTTTTTTTTAGAGATACGTATATACAGACCATGTGACAATTAAATGAGGAAACTATAATAACACATCTGAATAATGCCAACCTGATTAGTAAACACAACTATGAATGTAACCAGACGACGATGCTGTTGTTTCAGTGGAATAATGGCTCTTTGAGCAGTATGTATCGCCTTACTAGTGGTTGTCCCCTCACAGGATGGGGGGCGCTGCTCAATAAACTCGCCCCTCGGGGCAAAATCAAATCTCCCTCTCTCTCTCTCTCTCTCTCTCTCTCTCTCTCCTCTCCTTCTCTCTCTCTCTCTCTCTTCTCTCTCTTATACATGGCGTACCTATAAAGAGACGGTATGTTAATACAGTAATGTAAAAATAAAAAAATTCTATGTGAGTGAAGGAGACAAAAGGCAAAATTGTTTGTAACAAGTCTTTCCCCCAAAGTTGAAAGAGTGACAGTCTGACAGAGCCAAATTTTAGGTAGGACCGGTAACGGTATGTTAAGAGTCGAAATGTCTGGACTCGTGGAGCTTGAAGCAGTTTAAGTCATAGGATGAGGGAAAGACAGTTTGAGGGAGAGAGTTCCAGAGATCACTTGTGTAGAAAAAAATAGAGAAAACATTTCAATTCTTGGGTTGGAGAGCTGGACAGAATAGGAGTGGAATTGTGTTGAAACGCGGGTGCCTCCTGCTCGCCTATTCCCGAAGTCATCTCGGAGTTAATTGAATCTCCTTATAAATTCTTTACGGTATAACATGGGGAAATGCTGGAACAAGTGGATTGTTTTCAAATATCTAGGAGGAGTGATAAGCAGGGACGCAGGTGTGGGAATGGAGGTAAGACACAGAGTGTGTGAAGGAAGGAAAGTTTTCGGAGCAATGGGAAGTATGTGGAAAGTGAGAAATCTCGGAATCAAAGCTAAAAGTGCAATGTATCAAGTGATAGTTGTAACAACCGTGATGCATGGGGCTGAGACATAGGTTCTGAAGGCACGAGAGAAAAGAAAAGAAGATTGGATGTGATGGAGATGAGCTGCTTGAGGAGTATGTGTGGAGTAACAAGTAGAGACAGATTGAGGAATGAAGAGGTAAGTAGGAGATTGGGACAACAGGAACATTTATAAGCCAGAGTGGAAAGAAGGGTGCTATGCTGGTAGGCCTATGGACATGTTGAATGAATGGTAGATGAAAGGCTTAATAATAATAATAATAATAATAATATTTATTCAGTTAGCAATTTACAGAGTTGGTACCACATAGTACCGTATGTTACAAATATGACCTGTACCAGCTTTGCATAATTCCAACTAAGGATAGCCCAATAAGGCCGTTAGGCGTATTTCCATTGGGGTCCTTGTGGGATTAGGTTAGCTGGGGAAAAGGGGAGGATAAAAGAAATAGATACTTTAGAGAAAGTATTTCTAGGGAGTTATTTTAAGATACGGTACCTTACATCCTATGGTAAATATCAGTAATCCGTAATCAGTAATCATTTCAGTTTGGTTTGCCTATCTCTTATGTCGTATTTAGTAGTAGACATAAGCTTGGTGCTCCCTTCTCGCAGCTGTCCGGTTAAGGTGTTCCTTCAGGCTACGTCTGAAGGAATACAGTGTTCTCTTTTTACGGACTGACTGGGGTAGGTCGTTCCAGTCTTTGATGGCAGTGAAGAAGAATGTTTGCTTACCCTGTCCTTGGATTCTCGGGACCTAAAAATTGAACAGCCTGTGTCTTGTATTCTGTCCACACCTCTCATTTGCTTTAACAAAAATCACTCTTTAGCTACGCTGGAGCTCTGTCATAGAAAATTTGAAGGCATTGTGAGCCTGATTTGTTTGGCCCTGTCAGAGACATTGAGCATACCTAGTGACTGAAGTTGTTCCTGGCCAACATGTGATCTGGGTCCTAGGTTCAGCATGAACCTAACCATATTATTTTGTGTGACCTGAAGTTTGTGCTGTGCTGATTTAGATGATGCAGAGTACCAGGATGACACAGAATAGTCAAAATGACATTTAACAAGCGCTTAGCAAAGGGTCTTTTTGGTCGCCGCTGGCAAGCATCCCACCTGTCTATACAGGTATTTTATACGTGCTCTACACTTACACAGGATAGATTCCAAAATTGTTTCACCTGACAAACTCGAGTCCAGTTTTAGTCCGAGATATTTAACTTGTAACACTTGTTATAGGAATATCATTACAGTTGACCGAGAAGCCCACAATGTCTTTCAGTTTGCGTTTTGTTCCACATAAGATGGCTTCCGTCTTGCCCAGGTGAAGAGATAGTCTATTGTCCACTAGCCATTCACTACATGATTCTAGTTCTTTGGAAAGTGAAGCGGCAATACTTATTGGGTCTTTTCCTGAAACCAGAAGCACGCTGTCGTCAGCATACAGTAATAATTTACACGAGACGCTCAGTTCCATGTCGTTCACATAACAGAGAAAGAGTAAGGGACCAAGGATGCTTCCCTGCGGGGACCCCACAGTTAATTGGCATAGGATCAGATATATTAATCATCAATTTTGACAAAGAGAATGTATGAGTCAGAAACAAGGGGAAGAGATTGAGAGGAAGACCTCGAATGAGATGGAGTGAACAGGCAAGAGAAGTGATTGTACAGTAAATAGGAATGAATAAGAATGCTTATGAATAGATGAGTGATAATGCGGTCGGTCGTAGGGAGAGGGGGCGAATTGGACTAGAGTCACTAGATAATAGTACATCAGGCGCCTGGCCTAGGTTGCTGGTGTATGTTGTGAAGGGCATTATGGGAGTAGTGGGCGGGCATTGGTGGGTTTTCCGCTGTGTGTGGCACACTCGTGTCACATTCCTACCACTGTCGTCCACCACCGTGGCACCATCTTTCCAGGTTACTCGTTCATTGCCAGCAGTCGTGAGTCTCGTGACACTCGTGGTGCCATTGTGGCGCCCTCGTATACCCTCTTGTTATTCCTTATACCGTCGTCCCACGGTTCTTGGCTGGCGCATGATAGTAATAAAGAATTTGATGATGCTATAATACCAGTACTAAAATTAAGTATAGACTACCTACTGGTAAGCAATTATAATGCTAGCTACAACAGTAATAATTACAAATTATGCTAATTCCTATACCAATAACACTAATTAACAAAGAACGAAAACCTTATACACCGTCATAATTATGTAACCCATCTAGTCCTCCTCTGTTGATGAAGGAGAGGTGTGGATTAAACAAGGTCTTGGTTGGCACGGGAGATATGGAGTGCCTCGGAGTGCCAGGTCTATATGTGACACTCAGGCAGTATATATAATAGTAGTACGATAACTACAACAATAATAATGACTAAGAAAAGAACAACGACTACGACAAAATAATAACAACACGAACGATAATAATTAAAAAAAAAAAAAAGGAAGAAAACATTATAAGCCCTTTGTTCTAACCTGTCAAATCCTTCTCTACGGTGGTGAGGGAGAGCTGCGAACCGACCAGGGTCTGGTTGTTGGCACTGATATCATGGAGTGCCGCGGAGGGCCATGTCTGTGTGGCACCCAGGCAGAAGTGGCCCAAGGACCCCACCATCGCTAGTAACACCTAAAGGGGGAAGATAGAAAACAGTCTAGAAACGAATCCAATGCCATACCCATTCAGACACACACACGCTTTCTCTGACTTTTAGCTACCGGTAATTCAAGGAAAACAAAGTAGTTGTGATAATCGTTGGTAAATTTTGCTTATTCAAAAGTATTAATGTCGAAGAAAATAGTAAATAACGTAGAAAATAACAAAAGTCAGTGAAGTGTAACTAGCCAATTCGTACACGGCACGGTGCTCCAATTTGTACGCGAATTCGATGATGACAAAATACTATGGACAGAAAAGAGTAGTAGAGTTTGATTAACAAATTTAGTACGTATCAAAATGTTCGATATTTAAGGTAGGCTACATATTTACACAGTGATATACCGGTATATGAAATTAACAGAAACAAGCTAGATAGTTAATCGAATGAGTTGCCATAGCATATGAAGGCGATTCATTCACGTCCACCCCTTCTCGAGGATTACGGCTCTGGCAATATATAAGTAGGTATAACTGCATATTATTTAGGACAAATTTGTTATCAATATTGCGTACGAATGGAACACCGCGTACGAACTGGCGGTCTCTCTGTAGGTGTCACTAACCGGTTTCACCAGTGTAGAGCGGGAATATGAAGACGTCTCTTGGCTGCTGGCTCTGGAATAATGGGGAGATGTTATTGGATAGTATTGATGCTAGTCTAATTTGGTACGGTACTTAACCCCTACTGTAGTATACTATAGGGTACTACCATAAAAAGTCCCAAGCAATATGGCCAAAATGGCAAGATATAACAACCTCCCACCTCAAAAGATGGCGGAATACTGCCTCTTCCAGCCTGTAGAGGCTTGGATATAAGCTGAGAAGTGTTGCCAACTCCAGAGCAGTGCTCTAGTGTACCAGGTAGTGGTACCAGGCACTGCCTGATACTGGCAGTTACAGGGATCGTATATTACTGACGGCTCTCTGCCATCGCTGGGGACTGGGGGAGTGATTTATCTACTGACGGCTCTCTGCCGTCGCTAGTACTGAACAGGTTAAGTATATTTTAAGCAATCAACCTGTCATACAAATAATCTCATGGTCGCCACAATTGACTAGACTATACCCTGCTCAAAGTGGATAGGTAAAAAAACGTAAAACCTAAACTCAGT
Source organism: Paralithodes platypus (assembly GCA_032716605.1). Lineage (NCBI taxonomy): Eukaryota > Metazoa > Arthropoda > Malacostraca > Decapoda > Lithodidae > Paralithodes > Paralithodes platypus. The sequence continues at coordinate 136,817 of CM064535.1, forward strand.
AGCTCAAAAAGGTCTAGAGTAAATGGGCTGTAAATTTCCACACCTATTCCCTGGCGTACGGTACTCTTCCCAAATGATAGAAATATTAGCTAGATTATTATAGTCGTTTGTGAGTTATAGAGGTTAATGTTCAAGATTTGGGGACCTCTTACTTGGAATAGGGTATTTTTTTGTTTTTCTATGTGAATGAGGGAGACAAAAGGCATAACTGCCTGCAGCACTGCCTCCCCCAGATTTCAAAGAGTGACAGGGCCGAAATCAAGGGACGTTCGAGCTAAAATGCCTGGACACACAGAGTTTGAAGCAATTTAAGTCATAGGAAGAGGGAAAGACTGATTCTGGGAGAGAGTTCCAGAGCTCAGCAGTTGAATAGAAGAAAGTCTGAGAATAGCATTTCACTCTTGGGTTGGAGAGTTTCACAGAGTAGGGGTGGGATTGTGTTGCAAGGCGGTTACTACGTAGTACGTACCCTACATAGAGGAGGTGGTACCGGTATACACTGGGAAAGCTCCGAGGAACACTGATTATTGTAGTAGCGATAGAATAGTGAGAGAGATGCAACATTGCGGCGAAGAGAGAGAGATTGCAGAGAATTGGTGAGTGGATGGGAGTTAATGATACGAAAAGCTTTCCTTTCTACTTTATCTAGGAGTGCGGTGTGAAAGGATCCTCCCCACACATGTGAACAATACTCCATACAAGGACGCACTGTGCCCCTGTACAGAGCAAGTAGCTGCAGGGGGTAAAGTACCCCTTGAGGTTGAGCACACCCAGCTTCTGGGAGGCTGCCTTAGCGAGACTGGTAATATGGTCTTTCCAAGTGAGAGCAGAAGAAAAAGAGACACCGAGAACATTGAGGGAAGATGAAGGGTTGATTTTTGTATTGTTGAAGAATAAGGGATAGTCCTCTGGAGGTTCCTGACGGGTAGTAAGATGGATAAATTGAGTTTTGGAAGCATTAAATATACCGGTAACAAGGTTTTCTCTACCCCAATTGGAAATAGTAGCTAGATCAGAAGATAGGCATTTTATGGCTTCATTACGTTTACTTTTGAGGGACTGCTGGCTGGGGCGTTCTGGAAAACTAATTGAGTGGTGTAAAGTAGAGTTGTCTGCATATGAATGGATGGGACTAGATGTACGGTTGAGAAGATCATTTATGAAAATTAGAAAGAGAATAGGAGATAGGACAGAACCCTGAGGAACACCGGAGTTGATAGGATGAGGAAATGAGCGATGGCCGTCCACAACCGCAACTATGGAACGGCCGGAAAGGAAATGAGAGACAAAGGCACAGATGGAGGGACAGAAACCAAAGGAGGGCAGTTTGGAAATTAAAGATTTGTGCCAGACTCTATCGAAGGCCTTCGATATGTCTAGTGCAACAGAAAAAGTCTCACCGAAGTCCCGAAAGTTGGATGACCAAGAATTAGTAAGATATGAAAGAAGATCACCAGTAGAGCAACCCTTAAGGAAGCCATACTGGCGATCTGAGAGCAGATTATGAAAAGAGAAATGCTTAAAAAATTTGGAAGCAAGAATAGTTTCAAAAACTTTAGAGATATGGCCTACAAAAGATGAGAGCAATTGGACGATAGTTGGAGGGTTGAGAGCGGTCACCCTTCTTTGGGACTGGTTGAATGAGAGCAAACTTCCAGCAAGAAGGAAAGACGTTAGAGGAGAGACAGAGACGAAAGAGTTTGCCTAGGCAGGGGGTCAGCACAGAAGCACAGTTTTTAAGTACAACAGGAGGAACACCGTCCGGACCGTACGCCTTCTTAGTATTAAGCCCAGAGAGGGTAGAAAGTACATCTTTAGAAGAGATTAGGATATTAGGCATAAGTAGGAGAGAGGGGGGTGGAGAGGGAGGAATAGCACGGAATCATCCAAGGTAGAGTTTCTGGCAAAAGTTTGAGCAAAGAGTTCAGCTTTGTCAGAGGAAGAAGTGATGGTTGTGCCATCAGAGTGGAAAAGGGGAGGAAAAGACGAGGAAGAAAAGTTGTTGGAGAGGTTTTTGGCTAGATGCCAGAAAGCTTGGGAAGAGCTAGAGTTGGATAGTTCAGTGCATTTATTAATTATTGATGAAAGAGTGCTTGGCAAATCGAAGAATAGATTTGGCTTGATTCCGGGCAGAAACATAGGAAGAATGAGATTCTTGAGTTTTAAGGCGTCGGTACCGTTTGAATGCTTCCTCCTTGTTGTGGACAGCAGTAGAACAAGCGTGAGTAAACCAAGATTTTTTTGCATTACACTGAGAGAAAGAAAATGGAATGTACGCTTCCATGCCCGAGAGGATTACCTCGGTAATGCGTTCAGCACTCTCCGAGGGTCCTCGGCCACGGAAGCAGAAGTCATTCCATGGGAAATCAAAGAAGTACTGCCGGAGAGCCTCCCAGTCGGCAGCGCCAAAGTGCCACAAGCGCTGCCGGCTGGGAGGATCGGATGGCCGTACTGAAGAGATAGGACAGGTGACGGAAATTAGTTTATGGTCGGAGAAGCCCAAAGGTGAGAAAAAATTTACAGTATAAGAAGAAGGATTAGAAGTCAGAAATAAGTCAAGAATGTTGGGCCGATCTCAGGCGATCCGAGATACGGGTGGGTTGCTGGACCAGCTGCTCTAGGTCATTTATGATAGAAAAGACGTAGGCTTGTTCACCAGGTTTGTCAGTAGAGTGAGAGGAGAGCCATTGGCGGTGGTGAACGTTGAAATCTCCTAAGATGGAGATTTCAGAGAAGAGATAGATAGAATGTGTTCCACTTTAGAGTTTAGATAGTTGAAGAATTTGGGAAAGTCGGTAGAGTTAGGGGAAAGATAGACATCACAGAAATATTTAGTATGAGAATGACAGGATAGTTTGAGCCATAAAGTTGAGAATTCAGAGGAGTCAAAATCGGGAACACGAGAGCAAGTGAGTTTGTTGTACACGTATGCACAACATCCGCCATTGGCTTTGAAACTAGATAGAGAAAGTAGGAGGATACAGAGAAGGGGCTGCTGGCAGTTGCTTCAGACATCTAAGTTTTGGTGAGAAAAAGAAGATCAGGTTTGGAGGAGGGGAGATGGTGTTCGATAGAGTGAAAATTAGAGAAAAGGCCGCGAATATTGCAAAAGTTGATAGTAAGAGTGACAGGCCGTGGTCCAGAGTTTTTAGATGGGTCGTCAGGGGAAGGTCGGGCACGTGTGGGGGCATTTATGGTCCCCTTCCCCTGGGGACTCCGAGGCTGCGCCTTTGTACTTGTACATAATTTTTTTGTTTTAATAATTATGAAGGAGGAAGTATGGTGTGCATGTTAGTGTAGTGAAGTAGATAGGAGGAGGGGTTTGTGAGAGCATGCTGGACTACTCTCAGTGTAAGTGAGGCACAAAGGGAATCAGTAAGAGAGGCCAAGCAAATGAAACAGGAGTTCCAGCGATTCCTTATCAAATGCCCACAGCCTCTCCTGGGTATAGCCCTGTTCGATTGGTGCCTACAATCTACCCCCATAGTACTGTGTGGGTATTATTAAACTCAACATATGCTGTATATATATATACCTGTATATACAGGTATATATATATGGTGACCGGTCAACTCAACCAGTAGACCATTTCAACTAGTAGCTCTCAACCGTATCAATCAACCATACGGTTAGGTTAGGTTAGTAGGCTACTATATTTTGGCACTGGTTTGGTTGGTCTAGGTTAATTTGACACTGGTAGAGAGCTACTGGTTTGAAATTGTTACTGGTTGAGATGCATGGAACTATCTACCGATATATATATATATATAATAATTATATATATATATATATATATATATATATATATATATATATATAGAGAGAGAGAGAGAAAGAGAGAGAGAGAGAGAGAGAGAGAGAGAGACAGAGAGGGGTATATGTATATTAACTTATTTTGTTCATTGAAGGGAACATTTTCATTGGGCTAAGATTCATCAGTACACTATTGCAGTGGAGCCAAAAATCTGACCTAACACACCATAAGGGAGGAGGAGGATGAGATTGTAGACACCAATTGATCAGGGCAATACCCAGGTAACCCAGGGGAGGGAGGCCCCATAAACATATACGTTGCTAGAACTCCTGTTTCATTTATCTGGCTTCCCTTACTGTTTCTGTTTGTGTCTCACCTACACAGAGTAATCCAGCTAGCTCTCACAAACACCTCCTCCTATTAATTTTTACTACACTTAATAAAAACTTTTTTACCAATTAGGCTACACCAACATTTAGTTTTTAATCCAATGTACGGTTATTATGTACCTTCAATTTGGCTCTGCGACTCTTTCAACTTTGAGGGAGACACTTGTACAGGCAGCTTTGCCTTGTGTCTCCTTCATGCACATATAAGATCCCTGGGGGCGCCGGAGAATGAGCTGAAGAGTATATATAACACCTTTATACTCCCTAAGCTCACCTACGCCTCTCCCGCCTGGTCCTCCTCTCTAACCCTAACACAACAACGTCTACTGGAGAGAGTTCAGAGGAGGGCATGCAGGATCATCCTGGGTGGCACATATCCAGGGTACGAGGAAGCTCTCACCACCCTTAGCATACCTGCACTTTCAACCCACCACTACAACACACTCAAACAGTTTGCATCTAAGCTGCTTGTTCACCCACGACACAGAAACTTACTTCCACCAGACGCCCCTAGACCTACACGTTGCAGCTCGTCATTTCAACACACTCCAACCAATAAGAGCAGGAACTGACAGATATAAAAATAGTCCTATCCCAACCATTGTTAATATTATTAATAATGTGTAATAACGGTCTGTCACACCATATATACGCGCCCACCTTTAATAATATAGGCATAAGTGTGTGTGCGTGTGTGTATTAGAATATAATTATGTATGTATTTGCTTGAGTTTGTTTATGTATATGTGTATATATGTATCTATGTATGTGCAGTATCTGTGTATGTATGTGTGCGTATATGTGTATGTATGTATGCGTTATTTATGTATATATATATGTGTATAGTGTATACTGTTTGTGGTTCGAGCCCGGCTGAGAGTATCAGGTAGGATAAGAGAAGAGCATATATGCATGTAATGTGCATATATTTATGTATATGTATGTCTGTGTGTACGTGCTGTCAATGGTTCGAGCCCGGTTGAGAATATAAGGTATATAATATATATATGTACTGTACGTGTATTTGTATTTATATGGTCATATGCACATATGTATGTAAATATCGTACATATGAGCGAGAACATATTGCTCACTGGCCCAACTTCTGATTATAAATCTATGCGTAAGCATTATCTATTATTAGTGTTCGCCTATCTTCATCCATGTATTTCCACCCTTAACAATAGAACGCCCAGCTCTTCCATATTGCGCCTTCTGTTTCACACACGCACAAAACACACACACACACACACACACACACGCACACACACACACACACACACACCTGTACTACCGAGGATTAACTTCCCTTTGTAGTACCCGCACCCTCTTACCTCACTTACCAAAACAGTTTCTGTATGTATGTATGTCTGTGTGCATACGTGAGCGTTTGTGTATACGGACATGTGCACACTTACTGCATGTTCTTATGTTCCTATATATGTATGTATATGTATGTGCGCACGTACGTGTATATACGTATGTTCTGTATTAGAGTAAGTTAATAAATGTGTAAATGTACTGTATATCACTTACTCTCAGTTTTATTTTTATGATAATTTGTATTCTGCACATGCATCATTATTGTATTTATTTATTTTGTTTGTAAACTAAGCTTACCATCCTCATATCTGTACATCTCATGTTCATCCACTAAATTGTAAAATGTGTATTTTCAGCTCATGAGGCTGCCATTCTTTAATAAACCGTTTATTATTATTATTATTATTATTATAAAACAAAAGTATAACCTTGCGCTTACCTTGCAGGGGTTCCGTTTGCAAGACATTATCTCCACTCTCGTCCGCCATCGTCCTATGTGCCCCAGGCTGTAGAAGAGATGTCTTTAGTAGTCACTCCCCAGTAAAAAAAAAATATATATATAAATAAATACATAATTATAGTACCTTGATTATCGCAAGGTATACAGCATTTGGGAAGGGAGAGTGCGCCAAAAACAACAACAACAATCTAATATTTTATGTTAGTCCTTCTACACTCCTTTAATTTGGTCTATTTGTTAGTGTTCTTCCAACAAGTACAGTATAGGCGTTTGTCAACGAGGACGCTGGAACTATACAGGTAGTTGGGAGGAGGAGAGGGCATTATTCCAAGGGTTAAGAGATTAACACCTTATGATCGCCCTAGGCGGTTAGTAAAAACTAGGTAGAGATCACCAGCCCCGGGGGGGGTTTGGTTTTTAGCCAAAAATAGGGATGTTTACCGTGATTCATTTTCATGACTAAATACACCCAGAGCTTAAAAAACAAGTATCTATCCTGAAAGGGCATAATAAACAGAAGCTTTCCAATGGACACAATAACGATTTCCTTTTATGTGACAGCTAGTTTTTCTGTGCACACAACCGCGCAACACGATGTGCAAAAAGCATGTAATTCGCCGTACTTTACCTATACAATCAGTATATAGCGAGGGCATGCGAGAGGGAGGGAGGGCAGGGAGGATGGTTCGTGGGATTACGTGGTCCAGTAGGTTCAGCCGACGGGTGGTTTGGAAGCAGTCATACGCTCGTTACTCTCCTGGCCACCACTTGTTCTCTCTCTCTTCAAGCAACATTACGTGCTGAAAATTGCCACCAAGACCTATGTGGCGCGACGCCAGATTAGTCCAGCTTTATTATACTCGACTTATGTTGCGCACCGACATTTAGGGGTTTAGAAGACATTTCGAACATTAGATTTTTTTTTTGTTTATTTTTTTTTTTACCTCTCTTAAACCTGGATTTACCCATCTAAAACATAGAGAGACCGACCGCCCTAGTGCAAAAAAAAATGTAGTAGAGACTGATCTTATATCTACATGTATGAATCGAAAGTTCTGTTAAAAGTAGGGTTGATAGATATGGTCGTTAGGTTACCTTTATTCTAATATAGCTTATATCGTTGGAGTGAAAACACAGTGGAAGCACCTTTGAGTATGTATGATAGGCCTATTAATCCCAATTGGTTCTTTTTTAACATGAAAATTCCTTGGCAGGGGTGGGGGCGGACGGAGTTTGTTATTCAACCCATCTTCATCGTCCTCTAAAAAGTAAACTTTTACGCGCTACAAGTCCCCCAGGAGGGCTTTTAGTTTAAGCCGGGTTTAAAAAGCTACTTTTAGTGTGTGTTATCTTTAAAAAAAAAAAAAAAAAAAAAAAAAAAAAGGTAGTGAGTGCCCCTTCTAGGCTGCTTTTGTCCTCCAACACACTGAGGATCAAGCTGTCCAAAACAGTGGTTTGAGTGGGTAAGGGAACATTGGAAAGGGAGTAAAAAAACTGCCCTGGAACTAATGTCTGTGGGGGGAAGGAGAGGAAGGGGGGGGGGGGGGGGGGAAGTTGAAGAGAGATTGGGAAGGGTTAGGGGGAAGTTGAGGGAGAATGGGAGGGGGAGGGGGGGGAAGGTTGAGGAGAAGGGCGGGGAGGGGGGAAGTTGAGGGAGAATGGAGGGGAGGGGGGACGTTGAGGGAAATGGGAGGGGCGGGGGGGAAGTTGAGGGAGAATGGAGGGGGTGGGAGTGAGGGAGGGGGGGGAAGTTGAGAGAGAATGGGAGAGGGAGGGGTGCGAAGTTGAGGGAGAATGGGAGGGGAGGGGGGGGGGAAGTTGAGGGAGAATGGTGAGAGGGAGGGGGGGAAGGGTGAGAGAGAAGGGAGGGGTCGGGGGGGAAGTTGAGGGAGAATGGGAGGGGAGGAGGGGAGGAAGTTGAGGAGAATGGGTAGAGTGGAGGGGGACGAAGTTGAGGGAGAAGGGGATGGGGAGGGGGGGAAGTTGAGGGAGGAATGGGGGGGAGGGGGGGGAAGTGAGGGGGGGGGAAAGTGGGGAGGAATGGGAGAGGGCGTGGGGGAAGTTGAGGGAGACGGGGGGGGGGGGAGGGGGGGAAGTTGAGGGAGAAGGGAGAGGGAGGGGGGGGAGTTGAGGGAGATGGGAGAGGGAGGGGGGACGAGTTAAGTTGAGGGGAAGGGAGGGGGAGGGGTGTGGAAAGTGAGGGAGAGGGGGAGGGAAGTTGGGGAGAGGGAAGGGGGATGGCGGGAAACTATGAAAAGGGAAGAGAGGGAGGAGGTGGTGGTAAGGAGACATGCCACCTAATCACATAATTATTGCATCCATTATCCCGCAGCCACGTGCGTTTTTTTAATTTATTTTTGTTTATATATATATATATTTTTTTTTTAAAGTTTCATCTTTCAGAGAGAAACGTGGCCGTCTTTGGGTTAATGGTTAAGTGGGGTCACCTTTTTTTTTTTTTTGTCCTCCTTTCTCTCTTCTCTGGGCTGTATCTATTCGTCCATTCAGCCCTATGTGTAAGACGTTTACACCATCCAGGTAGTCAATACGTTCCTGGCGAGTGGTAGCGAGGGCCAGCATATTATATTTTGTTTGACAGCAATCTAATTGTACATTTTTCTATAGTAAAATGTTCCCCGCGAAAAGCCGCATTTCTCCATACAATGCGGCTCGTTATCGCTGCCAGGAAGAAATCGAACCTGGAGGGGATAACAGTCTGAAAAACAGTTGGCTGAATGGTGGCCGTATGGATACAAGCCATCTAAGAGAGAACAGGAGAGAATGGAAAAATAGGCAGGTGACCCCCCAAAGTTTGGAGAGTTATCAAGGGGGGTGGGGGGACGTGGTGTTAAACAATAATTATATCATATAGGCTATAATTATACTCAGGCCAATCCCACGTTTCAGATTTTGTTCCTTTCTTTTTACCTCTTTTTGTGGTTTTTTTTTTTTTTTAAATGGGGTGTATTCGGGGACCAAACAAAGGCATCTGGCAAAGGCCCATTCGTCAACATTAATGTATTCTTGCTCAAGGATAATTAGTAATCACACACCAAAGAGAAGACACACGACTGAAACAATACCATTCGACCCTTACTTTATGCGGATAATCCTACTATAAAAATGGAATAAAAATATAAAAAGAAGAAGAAATCCGATATTTTCTTGGACTGAACTTTGCCTATATGGGAGTGTGAATGATAGAGAGCAGCGAAGAGGAGCACCACCACCCACACTCTCCAAGTCCGGGGGGAAAGACGGACCGAGTCTGACACCACGGCTTCTAAATTATTTTAAACCAAAATTTTTGTATATAGAAGGCCGTGGTATGAACCCCCTTTAGACCCTCAACGGTTAATATACCATAGTGATCCATTAACTCCGAGCGTATCATTATTTTTGCTGACTTAAAAGTTAGTTGGACGTCAGGTACTACTGTATTCGAATTTTGCTCTTTGTGACTTGACGGACATTTTACTCCCTTGACAAGCTCCATTTATTCAATAACTTAATGGCAAAATAAGGAACAAACAAATATATAATAATAACATTTTAATTCCTTAGGGAACTACAAAACTACATAAGGATTACACATGGATAACTACATACACATACGGTATATAACCATAAGGATTTTTGAGCTATTAAATATAAATATTAGCTTAAGAACGAAGATTAATAATATTGAGCAGTATGAGATAGGCTAACCCTAAGTTTCAAGTTAGCAAAACTTCCTATAAAGTCCGCTTATTCTCATCAAATTAACTTATACAATGTCAGATTTTACATCTGACAACAAAAATATTAGAGCACCTAAGGTTGAAAGGATACCCGGTAAAGGCTACGACGTTAAGCAACATGGAGACAAAGACATGGTAGGCCATTAAGTGGGGACGTGGTCTTATTAACCCTTTCACAGCATTTTTGAGCAGAGTCATCCATATAGCGAAATAGTTCTCTCAATCTTCCGTACTATTACCCTCTGCCCAAAATTAATTTACTGCCCACAGCAAAAAGCACCCAGCTAAATCAAGACAAACGAGAGGTTGAAGTAACTAAACTAAAGGTTTGATAAATATACCTCTGATGGTAAAAAAGGCCTTTTAAGTCACCCCCATCCCCCCAATAAGGGCTCCAAAAAAATTCGCGTCCATATGTTCGGAAAGGGTTAATATAACCACTGTTCTGCATCTTGCATCATATTTGGGTTTTTATTCACGTTTTTTCAAGAAATGTGATATATTCTGATTGCAACACTAAGGCTAAAGGCTGCGGGATGCTCTAACTTGGTTTGAAGGGCTGTGCCTAGCCTAATATTCCATAGTTGAGAGGACGGGTCTGGCCATCAAAAGCCAATACATCTACCCACCTTCTGTGGTGATGGGCGGTCTCAATCAGAAGAGAGTTTGAGCCCGGTTCTCTGCCATACCCATAGCTTACTCGAGTGTCCTTTTTACTTATATACTTTTATGAGATCTCAAGTGACGGCGTCTTTTTTCCGTGGAATTGACCTCATCCCCCTAAAACTGCCAACCCTTTCAGGCGAATTGGGAGAAGCCAAAATCGCTGTCCCCCCAACATAGAAATTTTTTTCCTTTTGCCCCTCAAACCTTTCCCTTTTATAATTGCTGAGGGGCACAACCGGGGCCTGTTGGGGTGGGGAGCTTTTTTTTTGTTTCCTCCACGGGGTTGTTTTTTTTTTTTTTCCGCACCCTCCTCATCGTAGCTCTAGCTCCCCGCCTTTGAGGGGTCTTCGGTTCGTCATGGGCAATTTAATTAGTGGTTAAGCAACGCTGGGAGGGTTTCTGGTGGGGGCGCTCCAGCAGTTAGTATTTTGCCAATTGGCCTTGCTCGGGACCTTGGTGGGCTGGCTCGGCACCAGACAAGCCTTGAGGAACACAACAACAAACACAACCCACACCACCCACCTGCTCCTCCTGTCTTCAAGCAGGCAACAACTCACCACCAACAGCCTCTGCGCATTTGCCTACATACAGATGTCCCAAACCGCTGCAACCCAGGCCCCTCCAGGACCAACCTCAACCAACGAGTGAAATAAAAACAGCCAGAAAACGCTCCTTCAAAAGTAGAGCCATGGGATATGAACCCCAATAGAAAAAGCACATCATCCACGAAGTCAGATTGCACACTGAAAACTTTTGGACACCTCAGGATTCCAGGGCCCGACTCAAACAAAGGACCAATCACTTCCAGAGCTTAGAAAATATAATACATAGAATGACTGGTGTGTATGCAGAAAATTTTCCCCCCCATGCAACAACACCCCCGATACACACACCCCACCCCCCCCCCCTCGAGTATCAAACTAAACTAACCCAACCTATTGCCATGCTAATGCAACAAGGCCCATATCACATCCAAGCTCTTTCCCTAATTTTGCTATTCACTATAAACTCCAATTTCCTTTATTAATTCCCCAACCCTCCACAATCTCATGCTAGATCGCCCACCCCCAGATAATGCCCATGAGATAATAAACAAACAAAACCAACCCAAAAGCCCCTCTCCTCCCTGTGTAACCACCACCCCCTCATCATAATTTTAGTGCAACTCCCCACCTCCCTAAAACTAAAATAGAACTTTTTCACACGCCCCTACTACCTCGAGAAGTAAGCCCCTTGATGCCTACAATTAAAGAGTCACTACCCACACAACCCAGAGGAAAGTCAAGCAACACTGGGATCCCTAGTTCGAAAGGGAATCAGGGCAATACATCTGAAGTGCAGCTCTTCTAAATAGAAGGACTCGTATCACCAGGAGTAACCTTGATTACTTGACCACTGTTTAGCTAACGTCAGACAAACGAGTGCAGAGAGTGACCATGTGGGGATCGGTTTTTACACCATACCCGAAAGAGGATTTATGGAGCTCCGATCTTACTCTCAACCATCTGAACAATTTAACCAGCACACCTAAACTTCGTTAAATGTGGAAATAGCCTCACGAAAATCAAGGTTAAGAGATACAACAGGTTGGCGCACGCGCAGCCTGTTGACGTCAGAAGGTGGGGCGAGAGAAAGAAAGCTAGAAAAACGCTCGCCTGCCAGCCAAAGTGCTGCCACTAGACCAGAGGTGTCAAACATGTTAATTAATATTAGTACCGGTATTTTTTTATACCCGGTATCTTCATTTTGCTTGGTTATTGTTCTATTTTCTTATTCTTATAATATAATTAGCTTGCACAAAGAGGGATAAGGATTAAATAAACACAAGGATTTCACACTGATTTTATTAGTTTAGACATTTTAGATTTAGTTTTTCTAGGATCTTAGCATTCATATTTTCTGTTTAAAATCCGTATTCTAAAAACATTCGGCATCTTACAAAAAAAACTAATTACTTTCCCATGGTAAAGTCACCATACCAACAATTTCTTTACACAATGATTTTACTGAGTTTTTGCCAGCTTTGAACTCTGTTTTCCCATGAAAACACACAAAGATTTTTTTCCATTAATTTAAGCTGTTCAAAGAATTCCTTTTTGGGTGTCATAAGCATCCCTTCTTTTCTGCATATTTTCCCAATCCAGGTTGTGTCATCCTCTGACACTTTCTGACCTAGAAATTCATGCTGGGGAAACTTGCTGGCAATATATCCACCAATATACCTCAAACCTTCATTTTCATTTTCTTGGGAAAAATTTGTACTTGACATACCAACTGGAATTTCAGTATCATAGTCACTGGAGTCACATGCATTTCCTTCATAACTAGAAAATAATACTGCTGACAACAGGAGTTCATGTTCAAGGTTTTCTGTTGTGTCAGTTGCAGTTGAGTGTGATGGTTCTGTTTGAGAAAAAACAGGTTCGGATATGCGTGGATCATTTTGTTTGTTGTCAGTGTTATAATTGTTTCCTACCAACTCTATGTTCTTCCCAAGCAGGTATGATTTGATTCGATACTTAACTTGTACAGGTGATGGATGCTGGTGGTTTGAAGCTCCTATTTGCCTAAGACAACCAAAAAAATGTTCCAATACATCTTGATTCAACCGATATGTCATTATATAGGAGATGTTATATTTTTCTTTTAGCATCTCATATAAACTGAGCAAAGACTGGCACGATACAATAATTCCTTTTTGAAATTGATACAAGCTACCCCTGCCTTTGACTCGCATTGACTTTGTGGTGTTAAGCATTTCATTCAGTAATTTGTTTTGATTGGGTAACTGCAGCCCATATGCCGCTCGTGACAGGTTTTTATCTGTTGGATTTCGGGAATTAAATAAGTCGAACCAAGAATCAACCAATGCAATATAAATACTTGTATTCTTCAAGTCTTTGCTCAGCAGTAATCCCTGTTCTCCAAAATACATTAATGCTTTTGCGGTTTTTTCTGACAGCAATTGCGCCGCAAGGCGAACATTCATGCGCTTCACCCCTCTCACATATATATGATTGAAAAACACAAATGATAGGTTGCTTTTAGGTCCAGTTTACTCATATTTATCAGTTCTCGGACACATTCACTGTTGACATTCTTTTCTTTGTCGTCATCTAACTGAAAACCTGAGTCAAGGAAATTGTTCCTAATTAGTTTGATTAAATGGGGGGCATCTGCAAAAACATATATATTCCTGTTAGAAGCAGCTGGATTTGTAAAGAATGGTTTGTCTACATTGATACCTAATGTTTTCCATAGCCTCAGGTTTGTTGGTCCTAAGTCACTGACCATAGCAACTACCAAAAATCCAACTGCTTCTACCTTAGAAATAATTTCAAACAGAATGTCCATGGTCATGCTTGTGTCAAAATCATAATATATGAGTTGTTTCCAAGGGCTCGTCAATCCTCTTATCATCGCACATTGTACTCTGTTTTTGGGTGCATAAAGTGTGTCTGTTGCTTTATCATAAGTCCATTCGTGAGCTATACTTGTCTCATCAAATGACAATACACACAGTCGCTCAAAATCTGTCATTGACGTGGATTTGTATTGTAAAACTTTAATAATTGATGACAGTACTCCTGGTTCCACACTAACTTTTGCAATCCATCGATTTAGGGTACTTATGCATGGTAGTGGAAACTTAATCTTTTCCCTTAAATACCTATAGGTTTTTGTTCTCAGGCTACGTAAAGTGATTGCTCTGCTGATGTCGTCTTCTTGCCAGTGAATAACTGGTTTGCCTGTTAAAATAGAATGTATTTGACTACTGGAAAAATAAGCGCATAGACTATTCCTAACATTTTCTATCTGTTGTTTCAGAGATGTTTTTTCTTGTTCCCATTCCGATTTTTCAGCCAGAAGATCATCTCTTTCCTTTGTTACAGCCAAACTCAGGACAGTAGCAGCTGTGAGTTGAAGTTGCAGCTTCCTTATTTTCTCTCGGAATTGCCAAGTCACACCTCCCTTGTTGATGTTTTGGGGGATGGGCTCTGTGTTTTCTGGAAGAGTAAAGAAGACACGGATATAAGAACGTATAATATATATATATATATATATATATATATATATATATATATATATATATTATATATATATATATATATATATTATATATATATATATAAATACATATATCTATATATATATATAATATATATATATATATATATATATATATATATATATTATATATATATATATATATATGTGTATATATATATATATATATATATATATATATATATATATATATATATATATATATAATATATATATATATAAATATATATAAATATCACCCTATGCTCTAAGTTCGTTCATTTTGTTACATAAACTCCTACAATTTGTATAATATACCCTCAACCTATTACTTTTATTTGCAACTAATTTTCTATTGTGTTTAGCTAACTTATTATTTCCTGTTGAACTACTAGCTCTAGACGGAAATTCTACTCTATCAGTATTCTCATCTTTACTATCAGTTACATGTGTAGTGTTATCGATACTACTATTACACATCACTATATCCGCACTATATTGACTGATTATTTCTATTTTACTCACTGGTTTGTCACATGAAGTACCTGCTCCATATGGAGACAGTATTTTACTTACACACCCAGGTTTTTTTAACGCACAGTATATGTGCGTAAATAAATGTTTGTTTACAAATGTTATATGGATGTTCAAATGCATGTCTACATGAGTATGTATGTGCGTGTGTAATGGCATGTACGTTTGGGTCATAATTTGGAAGGAACAAAATTATATATTTGTGAAAGAAATTGCAAAGTACACTGTAAAGTGATCAGCTCAGTAGCAGTAGGCTTTCAAGAATAAACTGAATAGCTCAATGAATTAATTGGGTGTGAGCTGGATCTGCCTTGCGTAGGCCAGTTGGGGGGGGGGGCGCAGTGCAACCTTGCATACACGAGTAGGAATGTGCATGTACGAGCATAAAGCCTGTATGTTTGTGAGTGGAAATATGTGTTTGTATAATGGATGTACAAAATTAATAATGAATGTACAATATGTTTGTGTGAGTGTGTGTGTATGTGTTTGTGTGTGTGTGTGTGATAGAGAGAGAATGAGAGAGTCATTCACATGACTTGTCTTTGTGAATGTGTGTTTGTGTTTGTGCTTAGGAATGCGAATATGTATTTGTGCGTGTGGTTCTGAAAGAACATTAGAGTGTGGGTGCGATTGTGGGAGGGAATATCAATGAAAAAGAATACCAAAAGAAAATTTAGATCAACACAGAACCAACCCAAATGGATGAATAATAGACTATTAGATCTTCTAGGACAAAAGAGAGGAATATATAGAAAAATTAGAAAAGGCGAAATCCACCTACTTGCTTACTATCAGAATCTATCAAGACAGGTAAAAAAGGATATTAGGAAAGAAAAAAGAAATTATGAAATTAAGGTTGCCAATGACTCAAAAAATAATCCTAAAGCTTTTTACCAACTATATAAATCCAAGGTTAGAGATGTAATTGGTCCCCTTAAAACTTCGATAGGAGAAATGACAGAAAATGATTTAGAAATGTGCAGTACATTAAATGGTCAATTTCTTTCCGTTTTCACTAATGAAAATTTGGCACAGTTTCCAGAAGTCCGTAAGGTATATAGCGATAGTATAGAAAATAGGTTAAGTACGGTTACTATAAGTAGAAATGATGTGCTTAAGGAAATTGACAGACTGAAACCTCATAAATCGCCTGGTCCTGATGAGGTATATGCTAGAGTATTAAAAGAATGTAGGGATGAGTTAAGTTACCCATTAACATTTTTATTTAACAAGGTCATTGGAGACAGGTATAGTTCCAGAAGCTTGGAAGCTTGCAAACGTAGTTCCGATCTTCAAAAAAGGTGACAAATCAATAGCATCCAATTACCGTCCCATTAGTCTTACATCAATCATAGAAAGCTACTAGAGTCAATTATTGCTAGTAAAATTAGAAACCACTTAGATACATTTAATTTAATAAATTCTTCTCAGCATGGATTCACTCAGGGACGTTCTTGCCTTACTAATTTGCTTAGTTTTTTCTCAGAGGTATATGAAGCAGTAGATAATGACAAGTCATATGATATAATATATTTAGATTTCAGTAAAGCTTTCGACAGAGTCCCCCCCGAGAGATTGATGAGAAAGGTTGAGGCGCATGGAATAGGTGGGGCGTTGTTGGGATGGATTAGGTCATGGCTAATTGGTAGGAAGCAGAGAGTCAGCATAAATGGTACGAAGTCAGAATGGGGAGCAGTCAAAAGTGGTGTCCCCCAGGGATCTGTATTAGGTCCTCTGTTGTTTGTTATATACATAAATGACCTTGATTTAGGTATAACTAGTAGGATAAGTAAATTTGCAGACGATACCAAGATGGGGAGAACAATTGATTCAGATAGAGATATAGAGTGCCTCCAAAGGGATCTAGATACCTTACACGAATGGTCAGTAAATTGGCAGATGAAGTTTAACATTGACAAATGCAAGGTATTAAAGATAGGGAAGATGCATACAAATGTTAAATATAAACTAGCTAATGTGGAATTAGAAAACTCGAATTGTGAGAAAGATCTAGGTGTGTTTGTTAGCAATGATTTGAAGCCTAGACAACAGTGTATAAGCGTTCGAAACAAGGCAAACAGGATTCTCGGGTTCATCTCAAGGAGTGTGAGTAACAGAACTGCTGATGTTATCTTAAAACTTTACTTGTCATTAGTGAGACCCCATATGGATTATGCTGTTCAATTTTGGTGTCCTTATTACAGAATGGACATAGATTCATTGGAGAGAGTACAACGTAGAATGACAAAAATGATCCATAATATTAGAAATCTTCCGTATAAAGAAAGGTTGAAGAAATTAGGCTTACATTCGTTAGAGAGACGCAGAGTTAGAGGGGATATGATAGAGGTGTTCAAGTGGGTTAGTGGGATTAACAAAGGGGACATGACAAATGTACTAAAGCTCAGTGATAGCGAAAGAACTCGTACCAATGGTTTCAAATTAGATAAATTTCGTTTCAGAAAAGATATAGGCAAATATTGGTTTGGTAACAGAGTTGTAGATGGGTGGAATGGACTACCAAGTGCTATAGTGGGATTAAAAACGATAGGGAGCTTTAAGATAAAATTGGATAAGCATATGGACGAGAAGGGTTGGGTGTGAAGGGGGATCAGCAGGGTTGGGCCAATCAGCGCTCTGCAGACCCCCGTAATCCTGCGTTAATCTCTAACCGTTTTGGTAAGATGATCCTCAGGGTATTAGAGTGTTGAGCCTATAATTGGGCTTTGTAATTGGGGTTGTGTGGGACAGGGATCTGCCTTGCTTAGGCCAATCGGCTTTCTGCAGACTCCCATTTTCTTATGTTCTTATGTTCTTATGTGTGCGTGTGTATTCTGATTGGAAATGTGAAGGCGAGTGTGTAATTGTGAATGTATTTTCGAATATATGTGCGTTGTCGAGTGGTAATCTAAAAGTGTGTGTGTGTGTGTACATATATGAATATAAATCACCGAACTTGTTTGTCAAGGTGAATACATGCAATGCAAGTTAATGACATTGTGGGTAGGAATACGAATATGTGTTCCAGAATGATTTTGTGCGTGAAAATGTGAATGTGCATGAGTTTGTGTGTTTATATAGTGAATCAACATAGAAGATAATAGGAAACATTTCTCAATTGATGATGCATATATTGTCTGGTGATTATTGGCATCCAAATGTGATGTTTGGTTAATTTAGGATAGGGATTGTAATTGGTAAATCTATAGCATTATAAAACATTTATATTGCTACCATGTGAGTGCGGCCGAAGAAGGTTGCCAACAAAAACACCCGCTGACCAACCTCAAGCTAATCCAGGTAATCCAGAAAATTAACACCTACTTGTAAATTATACCCCCCTCTCTCTCTCTCTCTCTCTCTCTCTCATATCCAGTATCAAAAAGGACCCGGTGAGGGGTAGGTGCCACGACATGCTGTCCGGGTTATTTCGTCAATAGCCCGGGCTATTGGTGATCTACCGGATATCAAACAATTTCCGAGACCATAAAAAAGTGTCGTGTCACAGTGAAGGGTGATTTCGAGTGTACACACAGATTAGCCTAGGAATTATTAGCAACTCGAGAGGAAAACTGCTAAGATCCCTTCAGGAGGAGTCAAGCAAGGCTGAGAGAGGGACAGGAACGCCGTCTCCCCTCCCATCCCCTCCTCCTTTCTTGACCACAAAAACTGACCACTCGTAAACCCCCCATCCTCCCCCACATCCCCTCACCCGAGTGTCCGTGGGAAAATAAATTTATCGTATTATTTTCTGATATTTTGTTCACATCGTCTAATCTCCTCCCTCCCCAACCACCCCCCATGCCGTCAACGTGAAAGTGAACGTGAATGCAGGCGAAGTGAACGGAAAGGATAACACAATGGAGGAAACCACTGACAATGATAAAGATCCTGAACAAACACACCATGACACCAACGACGGGATGGACGACAGCACCGAGTGCCGAGAGGAAGAGGAAGAGGAAGACAGAAGAGGAAGAGAAAGAGAAAGAGGAGAAGGAGGAGAACCAGATGACAGGAGGTATGTCGTGGTCGATTCTAAGAAGAAGAATAACAAGAGGAACGAAAAGGGGGAGGCGAATGAGCGAGCTCAATTTGTACATCGAAAACGTGACCAGCAAGAACCGTCAACCGTATCGGAGTCAGTGCCTCTTTACCTGCCTAAAGATAACACAATGAACGAGACAGACTTCTTCAACTGGGCCTTATCGCTGTCAGTATCCCATCCAGACCTGAAAGTATCATTTGCCAAGGGCTATAATAGGCCGTTCATACGAAGTGTAGGGAATGCAACCCTCAAGTTTCTCACTACAGAGGGGTATAAGGGAGTGAAGCTAGTACCACCTAGCCCGGATGAAGTCAAGACTAAGGTCATTATAAAACGATACCCTCTCCCCGCCTCCCTTGAAGCAGTACAGCAACATTCTCAAGTGGTGTGGGCAAGGAGACACATAATACGAGGGGAAGAGAGTGAGCAAGTGCTTGCGTTGTGGAAAGGGGTGATACCGGGCAGGCATCAATTTATAAGTATCCTTCCTCCCAACCCCATAGCCACCTATAACGAACCACCTGCCTTCTGTCTACGTTGCAGCAAATGGGGACACAAAAGTTTTAGCTGCAAGGAATGTCACAGGTGCAGGTTCTGCGCAGGGCAACACGAGTCATCCGTTTGTGGCAAACATATAAAAGAAGGAAATTATGTCTCTCCAAGGTGCGCCAACTGCAATGGTCATCATAATGCACACTCGATTCTCTGCAGCAAACGCCCCTCAACTAGGAGCTCAAACAACAGGTCGTCAGCTGATCACATCGCCCCCCACTCTCCACTCACCGTTACCCCCTCACCCCGGTCAGCTGGGCATACAGTGAACCGCTCTACCTCCGTCACACTCCCCCTCTCTCTCCCTCTCACACCCACCTCCCGTCCCCTCTTGCCTCCCTCCCTTCCATCCTCCTCCTCCTCCTCTTCCCATTCCTCACTCTCCTCCCCTGTCCCTCCTTTTTCCCCCCCACAGGTACGAAAATATGACAGACAAGGGAGCAACAACAACACCACCATGGTTGTGGGGGCAGGGCTGGCCCAGGAGACTGCAGCCACTGCCAGCGGCGTGAGGGGAGAAGTCGGGGATCAAGGGCGCGCGGGGACATTAAGACAGCCCACCAGTACATTTGTGTGGGCAGATGTGGTGGGTACAGGCGTGGGACAAACACAACAACAACAAGTGTCAACATCCCGGCCGCCACGAACCGCCACACCCCACCCCCACCACAACAACAACAACAACAACAACGATGAGATGACACACGCCATACAAATTACCCTGGCTCACCTCAGGTCTGTGGCGGATCAACAACAACAGCAACTGCAACGGCTCTTGGAGCAGCAACTTGAGTTCCAAGCACAATTAGGTGAGATGATGAGAGCACAAATAAATGAGGCGATGAAATTGGTACTCGCATGTGTAGCCAACAAAATGAACAATAACCAGGCGGAGAACAATAGTGACAATGCGAGTAATATTACAAACTGTAAGCAGGGGGAATATCACAGTGTTAGAGGGGAACAAACTGAACTTCCATTAGAAAGAGACGATGTTTTAAACAATGTTTCCCATGCCTTGCCAAGAAAGGTCACGGTTAAATCAATAAGGGAAAAACTAGAAAAACTTTCAGAAAGGGATGGTATGCGCCTCCTCTCTGCTGTTTCAACAATGAAAGAGACAGCCAAAGTAATTGAGGGTATGGTAGACTCGGTAGAGACAGCTAGTGTTGAAGAAACCCAAGTAGGTAGTGATAATGAATAACACAGGCAATTGTGATACAGGCCTAAAGGTGTTATGTTGGAATATCAATGGCATTAACCAACGCTTTGTAGAGCTTCAGCATTTTGCAATGTTGCATGACGTGGATGTAATATGTCTCCAAGAAACCAGGGCTAATGAAACATTTCGCCCTAGATTTGGAAATTATATTGCCCATGTACACAACTGCACTGAAACATCTGCCAGGGGTTTGATTACGTATGTAAAAAAGACTATACCTGTAAAGAGGTTTTATTGTTCTTTTGGTAGGGACACTGAAAATATATCTTTAAAGTTATACCTTGATGATTACCAACTTAATATAATCAACATATATGTAGGTTGCAACTCACTCGATACACAAGAATTTCCTGACCTGCTATATGAAGAACAGACTCTATTGATGGGCGACCTAAATGCTCACCATAGAGCTCTGTCCTCGCATGAAGGTAGGAATAATACTAATGTTAATGGTCAACGATGGTTAAATTATATAAACTCCTGTAATGAGGTAAGACTAATAGGACAGCCGGAGTCAACGCATGTCCTAGGTGGCAGGCTAGATTATGTCTGTCTGTATAACGAGCCATATCGTACCTGTTCTGTTCACAAGCAGGACTTACTATTATCTGATCACTTTGCACTATTAACTAAGCTAGATGTTAAAAAGAGGCGGGTTGATGGGGGGAGGAAGAGGCTCCAACTCCTACCACAGCATACCAAAGAATTTGTGGAGGGAATGAGTAAGTGGTTTGAGTCATATCCTGAGACTAACTCAATAAATACTTTCTATCAAGATCTAACAAGATATGCTGAACAGCAAATCTCTCATAAAAAGACAACAAACAAACAGCAATCAAACAAGAAAAAAAACAAAAATAATAGGAGAAACAAATACCGTTCAAATGCCAAGGGTGGAATCTGGCAAAGGTGGTACAGGGATGATAAAGAGGTACAAGATACCACCAATTTGTTAAAAACTGCTACACAAATTTGGAAGGGTAATAAAACTGGTGAAAACTTTGAAAATATAAAAATCTGTGGTCAAAGGGCCCATCAGGCTAAAATTAAAGCAAGGGAGAAATTCTGGTTAGACTTTTTAAATCACACAAATAAAGATACATCCATCAGTGTTGTGTGGAGGAAAATAAATATTGCAAGGGGGAAAACTAACCAAGCTGCAGCACATCCCCACCCTCAGGAATATGCTCAAACCCTTATGGATGAATGGGCCTCTGCCTCCACCTACAGTAATCTGCCTCTCAGAGTTAGGAATAAGCTAGGGCCCAACCTGCCGGATTTTCGCCAACAAGTAGACGAAGCAATAGCCATTAAGGATGACTCGTGTAAAGATATAAACACTTACGAGCTCCAAAGAGCCCTATCCAACAACAAAAGTAGTGCCCCAGGGGAGGATGGGATAACATATCCCATTCTACGTGCAATGACAGAGGTTGCAGGCAATCCATTGCTGGATTTCTTTAACCTTAGCTATCGCAACAGTGTCATCCCTCCTGACTGGAAAAGAGCTGTCATAATTCCTGTACCCAAGGCTGGTTCTGTTTACAGCCATGAGACCTATATCACTTCTTTCTTGTTATTGCAAGACAATTGAAAGGATTGTCCTTAATAGGCTACTGCACAAAATAGAGTCACAATTGAGCCCGCATTTGAATGGCTACATCAAAGGCAGAAGTACAATGTCCTGTATCACATCATATCTCTCTAACCATAGGTGTAACTTTACTGTATTTTTAGATTTAAAGGGTGCATTTGATGTAGCAAACAGGGATGTAATACTTTGCGAGTTGGCGAAAATGGGTGTAAAAGGTAAACTATTGGGCTGGATCAAGGAATACCTCAGCAATAGAAGTGCATATGTCGTCTTTCAAGGTAAAAAGTCTGAAGTACGTAAGCTTGAGCTGGGTACACCACAGGGGGGAGTATTAAGTCCAATACTATTCAACATATTAATGCACATTATTGTTAGACTCAAATTTCCCAGAGGAGTGATCTGTGAAAGCTATGCTGATGATATTTTGATCCAGGCCGATAGTCACAGGGACATGCAACGTGCCCTAGACTTGGTAGGAGAAGCTTGTGACCAATTAGGCCTGGTAATATCAACAAACAAAACAAAAGCCATAACAAAAGGTTGGAATCGTAACAAGCCTCTACATCTTCATGGTAATGTACTGGAGAGGGTAGACTATTATAAATATCTGGGAGTGTATGTTGGGGGACTACAGGGTAATAATGCTGAATTTAATCATGTAATGACCACCTGTAAAAGACGACTAAGGCCCCTTAAAGTAATGTCATGGAAAGGCTTGGGTGCCTCCATCACTATCCTCAGGACCATGTACATTGCCTATATTAGATCAGTAATTGACTACCATGCACCTGCTCTCTCCTGTCTACCTGTTAATCAGATCGAAAAACTTGACAAACTGCAAAATGAAGCCATGAGACTTATTTTTGGATGTCCGAGAAATGTCAAGGTAAAAAATCTTAGATATGAGTTAAATCTATCGTCCATCACTGATAGAATAAAAGAAACAAATATGATAATAGGCATACGAACACTGAGAGACGACAGAGAAACACGACCTAAGACTGCACTAATGGAGCTACTTAGAATAGATGACTTAAAAGGCAGGGACTGGCCACATGTAACTGCTGCTGACATTCTTGACTACCAGCTTACAGACTACTATATCGGTGACTGGCAACTGACTGACCCCACCCCGCCCACCCAGCTTACAGACTACCATCCAGATGACCGGCAATTGAGTGTCCCCCTTCCGCCCTGGGAAGAGGCCACTATTGAGATTATAGTGACACAACTCGACACAAAAAAGTCTGAGATCCCGTCCTACGCTCTGAAGACAAACTTTATGTCACTAATAGAAGATATGACAGATGAGAACACTGATCAGGTATACTGTGACGGCTCACTTAACACCGTAACTGGGAGGGCAGGAGCTGCCATCACTATTATGAGTGGTGGCAACTTTGCTCAGGAAGACGATGAACTATCCAGGCTACAGGACTGGGCCTCCTCCACTCAAACTGAGCTGGTGGCAATAGCGATGGGAATTGGGAGTATCTTTCGAAGGGGAAAGAATATTCTTATCCTATCTGACAGCAGGGCGGCCTTGGAAGCTATCTCTAGCCCCCAACCCACCTATCCTTTCCTTGTACAAGATATCAGACGGGGGATAAAATGTGTAGGGGAGAAGGGGCTAGGGGTCAAATTTGCCTGGATTCCTTCACATGTAGGCATCCCAGGCAATGAAAGGGCAGATAAGCTTGCCAAGGAGGCCTCAGAGAAAGAAGAACCTGATCATATTCTTGAACTGTCATTGAAACAAATGAGAACTATAATTAAAAAGACACAAGAAGAAAGAGTGGATGAAGACAGAGCTAGACATCATAATACCAGCCGATCTATAAACTACTACAATAAAGTAGCATTTACGACCAAATACACCTATGGTAAACGTACAACGAGTAGGTGGGTAGACTCAGTACATGCAAGAATAAGGCTTGGCTATTGTTATCCATGGCAGCTGAATTGGCAGGTAGAAGAAGAGCACAGGCAATGTAGGGTTTGCAGAGCTCCCAACAAACACTCTCTCGAGCACTATATCCTGGAATGCCCAATGATTAGGGAATACAGGAATAATCAGTTAACCACAATTGAGGATCAAGCAATATACATGCTAAAGAATAACGTAATCAATAACATACTAAAAAAACACAAGAACTTTGCCCCCCCACAATAATATGTACTGTAAACATGAAACATGAACCTTATAAGTATGCACCCCTTGCCCTCCACACATCTCTTCTTTCTTACAAGGTCACACTTAAACCCTTTGTAACGCCCTCTACACGATTTCATATTTTCATTGATCATGTCACACTTATAATATCAGTCAGTATTTCTTTACTTATCACTGCTATTCTCATTTAATAGATTGACAATGTACAGTATATACATATCCCTCTGAGCCTCTAACACAGCTTTTATTTAAATAATCTGTTAAGTGCCAATTCATATCCTTTTGCAAGCCAATATACATGACCCTTGCATATGTAAGCAACATAATTGTCCTCAATATTCTTTGCTAATGGTTTGATCTACAATTAAGTACCTTCGGATATGCGGCATATCCATCCCGGAGGACTACTAGTATCTTCCTTCTGAATATTGTTTTGCTACTAAACTTAATTGAATCTTGATCTTTAAGCTCTTCATAAGACAGTGTAATCTTCTCTAGACTGCAGTTGACAACCATGCCTTGCTGCCCCACCTTAGACCCTTACCATCCAAAATTGCCAGACCATCATTAAAACATTCTCCATTACCAAATTTTATATTCAATTCACCCAGACTCATCTGATTCGTCCAGACTGGTAGAGGCGGTGGGGTATGCCGGCTCGTCCACAGCCCAGCCTCCATGCCACTTTTGACCGATCAGAGCTTCTGAATCTCACTTCACCAAATTAACTTTTACCACCCAAAATTAATTATCTTTTGCCTTACCACCCATTTTTATCTCCAAGCCTTCTTGACGTGCCATACTGAGGCTCTCGGAAAATGTGTCTCAATACCAACAGTGCCTCCCCTAAACCCCCAAACTAAAATCAACAACTCACGCAAGTTGGGACAAGCCCCGACACTCTTTATGCTCCTACTTTTTCACTTTCTCTCTTACTACACCAATAAAACTTCCCTTCTTTCACCCTCACCCACCTTTTCTATATTCATTCATTCATTCATTCATTGCACGTATACAGTTTCCTTCCCTACTTATTGATGTGTTGTGTCAGGTACGATGAAACGATACTGCCGATATCTGTAGACTTGCGTTGAAATTCAAACTTTCCCTTTTAAGATTTTTTTTTTTTTTTTTTTTTTTTTTTTTTTTTTTTGTACTACCATATTTATCTTCAGTACTATCGCTGGCCTTATTTATATGTAGTATGTCCCACCCTCCCCAACACATACACACACACACACCTCCCCTCTCACACTTTCCTCCTCCCTGGAGTACCTTACCTCCTCCTCCTCCCCCCCCCCCCTACTCCTCCTCCTCTCCCACCCATTCCTCTACCTCCTACAAAACCCCTAACCATACTGCTGTATTGTCCTCAATATTCTCGGCTAATGGCTTGATGTACAAGTACCTCCGGATATGCGGCACTGTCCCTCCCGGAGGACCACTTGCACCTTCCCTCCGAATATTATTTTATGGAAATAAAATAATTTGAATATGAATCTGAATCTGTGTGGCTGTGTGTTTTGGGTGCTGGGGCAATGCCTTCTCTATACATAATTATGTATAGAGAAGGCATTGGCTGGGGTCTGGTGACTGGGTCACGACGGGTAGGGTCCCTCTAGGATGTTTAAGAAGGGACATACACACTCACACACCTCCCCTCTCACACTTTCCTCCTCCCTGGAGTACCTTACCCTCCCCCCCTCCCCCCCCCTCCCCTACTCCTCCTCCCCTCCCACCCATTCCTCTACCTCCTACAACCCCCTCCCTCTCTCTCATAACCACACACCCTACTAAATATTATATTACTATCGGCATGTAAACTTCTCCACTGGTCATATTGCGCTAACTATCCCCTCAATAACCATTATTGTAATAAGAATTTGAACCATGTAACTCATCTTTGTAAAATATTTGTATTACTATAATTCCATTATAACTTCGGTAGTTGGTAATATTAGTCACATTATGTATGTGACTCTTGTATTCAGCTAACTATGACCTCAATAACCGTTGATGTAATGAAGAATGTGAAGTGTCCCTCATATGATTGTAATATATTTGTGGTACTATTATTGCATAATAATTAATGTAGTTCGAAATATTAGTCACATCTTGTATGTAATAATTGTATTCAGCTACCTATGATCTCAATAACCATTGATGTAAGAAAACATGAATAGCCTCCTCATATGATTGCACTAGTTTTGTAGTGCTATTATTTACCTGTCAATTAATAATTCAGTCACTTTTTTTTTTTTTTTTTTTTTTTCCATGAGCACGTATATACAGCATATGTGGCAATCAAATGAGGAAACTATAATAACACCAGACGACGATACTGTTGTTACAGTAGAATAATGCTCTTTGAGCAGTATGTATTGCCTTACCAGTGGTTGTCCCCTTATTATTATTATTATTTTATTATTATTATTGAAATACCACAGGAACGAAAATTCCTGGGAGCGAAACTTCCACCCCCAAGATCCCTCTCTTTCTACCACCTCCCTCCACATGTTACACGTCTCGTTAATCACAGTCTTCTAATATACAAATCACATTTCCTTACCCCCTGACATTCTTGAAATACTCACTAAGTATATTCAATTAGATACCAACCATGCAGACTATAATACGTTCGTTGTGTGTGGGTACGAGGCGATCTCAAGACACCTTAGCTCCCAGTGCACAACGAACCGGATCATGATTATGTCCGCCTGTATTAAATTATGTATTATGTTGATTTATACCATTGCCTATTTTTGTAATAATTGTATTCAGCTAACTATGATCTCAATAATCATTGATGTAATGAAAATATGAATAGTCTCCTCATACGATTGCACTAGTTCTGTAGTGCTATTATTTACAACCTGTCAATTAATAATTCAGTCACTACAAGCTTGCTTGCTTTTTTTTTTTTTTTTTTTTTTTTTTTTTTTTTTTTTTTTTTTTTTAATGAAATACGTATATACAGACCATGTGACAATTAAATGAGGAAACTATAATAACGCATCTGAATAATGCCAACCTGACTTATAAACACAAATATGAATGTAACCAGACGACGATGCTGTTGTTTCAGTGGAATAATGGCTCTTTGAGCAGTATGTATCGCCTTACTAGTGGTTGTCCCCTCACAGGATGGGGGGCGCTGCTCAATAAACTCGCCCCTCGGGGCAAAATCATTTCCCTCTCTCTCTCTCTCTCTCTCTCTCTCTCTCTCTCTCTCTCTCTCTCTCTCATATATATATATATATATATAATATATAATATATAATATATACAGTATATATATATATATATTAACAACCTTGATGTAGGAATAACTAGCAAAATCAGTAAATTTACAGATGACACTAAAATGGAAACACTCCAAATAGATTTAGACATATTACACAAATGGGTAGTAAACTGGCAGATCAAGTTCAATGTAGGTAAATGCAGTGTAGTAAAATTGAGTAAATCGATAGGAAATGCAGTATACAATTTCGATAACGTGGATATAA
Source organism: Paralithodes platypus (assembly GCA_032716605.1). Classification (NCBI taxonomy): domain Eukaryota; kingdom Metazoa; phylum Arthropoda; class Malacostraca; order Decapoda; family Lithodidae; genus Paralithodes; species Paralithodes platypus. Next base: position 164,828 of record CM064535.1, read on the forward strand.
CTAACTCAAATAATGAAAAAGACTTGAGAATCATCGTCAACTGTGATTTGAAACCAAGAAATCAATGCATCAGTGTTCGAAATAAGGCAAATAGAGTTCTGGGATGTATAATCTAGAAGTGTGAGTAACAGAACAGCAGACGTAATCTTGAAATTTGATCTAGCGTTAGTGAGACTACATATGAATTATGCTGTTCAAAATTGGAGTCCCTATTACAGAATGAACATAGATTCCTTGGAGAGAGTATAACTAAGAATGACAAAAAATAATCTGTAATATTAGAAATCTTCCATATGAAGACAGGTTGAAGAAGCTAGGCTTACATTCGTTAGAAAGACGCAGTTATATATGATATGATAGATATGATAGAGGTGTTCAAGTGGGTAAGTGAGATAGGCTAAATACAGGGAATATGAAAGATGTTCTGAAGCTCAGCGATAGCGAGAAAACTCAAACAAATGGTTTCAAATGGGATACTTTTCGTTTCAAGAAATATAGGCAAATAGTGGTTTGGTAAGAGCTGTATATACCTGTGGAACAGGCTACCTAGCGCCATAGCGCGATCAAGAACGATAGAGAGCTTCAAAATACAATTAGATAGACATATGGACAAGATGGGTTGGGAGAAGAGGGATCTGCCTTGTGTGGGCCAATCGGCTTTATGCGGGCTCCCTTTTTGTTATTTTGTCTTTTTTGAGACAAAAGGCAGGTTACTAAGCTATAACACCATTTCACTTTTTCTATTTCACTAGACATATCGAAAGCCTTCGATAGAGTCTGGCATAAATCTTTAATTTCTAAACTACCCTCCTTCGGTTTCTATCCCTCCATCTGTGCCTTTGTCTCTAATTTCCTTTCCGGCCGTTCCATAGCCGCGGTTGTGGACGGCCATTGTTCACTTCCTCACCCTATAAACTCCGGTGTTCCTCAGGGCTCTGTCCTATCTCCTATTCTCTTTCTAATTTTTATAAATGATCTCCTTAACTGTACCTTAATTCCCATCCATTCATACGCAGACGACTCAACCTTACACTACTCCATTAGTTTTTCAGAACGCCCCAGCCAGCAATCCCTCAACGACAAACGTAATGAAGCCATAGAACTCTTAAATTCTGATCTAAATACTATTTCCAATTGGGGCAGAGAAAACCTTGTTAACTTTAATGCTTCCAAAACCCAATTTCTCCATCTATCTACCCGTCAGGATCTCCCAGCGGACTATCCCTTATTCTTCAACAATACAAAAATCAACCCTTCATCTTCTCTCAATATTCTTGGTGTCTCTTTTTCTTCTGCTCTCATTTGGAAGGACCATATTACCAGTCTTGCTAAGGCAGCCTCCCAGAAGCTGGGTGTGCTCAACCGCCTTAGGGGGTTCTTTTCCCCTGCACAGCTTCTTGCTCTTTACAGGGGCATAGTGCGCCCTTGTATTGAGTATTGTTCACATGTGTGGGGAGGTTCCTCTCACACCGCTCTCCTAGACAAAGTTGAAAGGAAGGCCTTTCGTATCATTAACTCCCGTCCACTCACCAACTCTCTGCAATCTCTCTCTCTCCGTCGCAATGTTGCATCTCTCGCGCTATTCTATCGCTACTATAATTATCAGTGTTCCTCAGAGCTATCCCAGTGCATACCACCTCCTTTACGTGGTACCCGTCTTGCAACTCAATCCCACCCGTACTCTGTGCAACTCTCCAAACCAAGAGTGAAACGTTACTCTCAAACTTTCTTCTACTCAACAGCTGAGCTCTGGAACTCTCTCCCAGAATCAGTCTTTCCCCCTTCCTATGACTTAAATTGCTTCAAACTCCGTGTGTCCAGGCATTTTGGCTCGAACGTCCCTTGATTTTGGCCCTGTCACTCTTTCATCTATGGGGGAGGTACTCGCTATAGGCAGTTATGCCTTTTGCCTCCCTCAATCACATAGAAAAAAAATATATATATACATATCTCTCTTATTGATACCTTTCATCCACTTAAAACACCTCTATCATTATTTCCTCTACATATTCGTCTCTCTAGCAATATGATAGCAATATTAATTAATAAGTCAGTCAGTCACAACTAATAATTATTATAATGTTTATAACACACACACAAACACACATATTATATATATATATATATATATATATATATATATATATATATATATATACATATATACAGTGTGTATGTGTGTGTGTATTAGAATATACAATAGGTGAAGCATTAGAATAAAACTAGATTATTGGTGAGTGGGAGGAGTATAATCTGTGATTAGAGGACCAGGTGGATCCTCTAATCACATTTAATTGGTACCATTGACTGCCTTTTTCCTTTAATTACAATTTATACTCCTCCCATTCCCCACTACCTCTTTTCCTTAGTTGATACAATTTCTATATTTAACTGAATATTTAATAGTGGATGCTAACGTGCTATTAAGAATATGTACGTATTGTATGTATTAATGTATGTATAATTGTATATACCGGTATATATATATATATATATATATATATATATACATGGGTAGAGGAGGAGGTAATTAATTAAAAGTTACTTAACTATAACTGTAATGATATTGGAGTTGGACATTATTGAATTTATATATGTACTTAGGCACATATTGCTAAGAAGAGGAGTACAAAGGAGTACAAAGGAGGAGAGAGAGAGAGAGAGAGAGAGAGAGAGAGAGAGAGAGAGAGAGAGAGAGAGAGAGAGAGAGAGAGAGAGAACATATCATAAGAACATCCTAAGATAATGGGAGTCTGCAGAAAGCCAATTGGCCCACACAAGGCAGATCCCTTTCACACCCAACCCATCTTGATTAGAGCAATGCCCATATTCACCTTATTTACTAATACTATTTCAAACTATCTTTGTAATACATCAAGCACTTGATATAGGTCCTAGAACAAACTATTACCACATGAATCCATATATTTAGTCTAAAAATATCCTCTATGGTGTTATCCTAATGCCCTATTTATTATTTATAATGGAGGTTGGAAGTGAGTGGAATCTGCCGGTTGTTGTCCAGTCGGCGCTCTGCAGACCCCCGAAGCAGAGAGTCAGCATAAATGGTACTAAGTCAGAATGGGGATCAGTCAAGAGTGGTGTCCCCCAGGGATCTGTATTAGGTCCTCTGTTGTTTATTATATATAAAAATGACCTTGATTTAGGTATAACTAGTAGGATAAGTAAATTTGCAGAAGATCCCAAAATGGGGAGAAAAATTTATTCAGTTAGAGATATAGAGTGTTTGCAAAGGGATCTAGATACCTTACACGAATGGTCAGTAAAATGGCAGATGAAGTTTAACATTGACAAATGCAAGGTATTAAAGATAGGGAAGATGCATACAAATGTTAAATATAAACTAGCTAATATGGAATTAGAAAACTCGAATTGTGAGAAAGATCTAGGTGTGTTTGTTAGCAATGATTTGAAGCCTAAACAACAGTGTATAAGCGTTCGAAACAAGGCAAACAGGATTCTCGGGTTCATCTCTAGGAGTGTGAGTAACATAACTGCTGATGTTATCTTAAAACTTTACTTGTCATTAGTGAGACCCCATATGGATTATGCTGTTCAATTTTGGTGTCCTTATTACAGAATGGACATAGATTCATTGGAGAGAGTACAACGTAGAATGACAAAAATGATCCATAATATTAGAAATCTTCCGTATAAAGAAAGGTTGAAGAAATTAGGCTTACATTCGTTAGAGAGATGCAGAGTTAGAGGGGATATGATAGAGGTGTTCAAGTGGGTTAGTGGGATTAACAAAGGGGACATGACAAATGTACTAAAGCTCAGTGATAGCGAAAGAACTCGTACCAATGGTTTCAAATTAGATAAATTTCGTTTCAGAAAAGATATAGGCAAATATTGGTTTGGTAACAGAGTTGTAGATGGGTGGAATGGACTACCAAGAGCTATAGTGGGATTAAAAACGATAGGGAGCTTTAAGATAAAATTGGATAAGCATATGGACGAGAAGGGTTGGGTGTGAAGGGGGATCAGCAGGGTTGGGCCAATCAGCGCTCTGCAGACCCCGTAATCCTGCGTTAATCACTAACCGTTTTGGTAAGATGATCCTCAGGGTATTAGAGTGTTGAGCCTATAATTGGGCTTTGTAATTGGGGTTGTGTGGGACAGGGATCTGGCTTGCTTAGGCCAATCGGCTTTCTGCAGACTCCCATTTTCTTATGTTCTTATGTTCTTATGTAATCTGCAAATTCGAAGTGGTTAAGGTATTCCCATATGTATGTATTCCTTTTTTTCGTGAACACATTCTAAAGATCACTTGAAAACCGTAGGTGAGATCGTGTCGCCCCGTCTCACTCATTTCCCAATCTTTATCTTCCCTATGTCTGTATGTAACCTGACCATGGCAGATATTTATATACTGTATATATATATATATATATATTATACAACACAGACACATTTTCATTTACAAGTGGACACGGATTCACTATTAAAAGCACCTACCCTGCCATGTATAATTCTACTCACAAACATACAACCACGTGCTCACACACACACTTACACAAACACACCTTTATATTCACAATCACAGAAACATTTCGTACTTTCATTCACAAACCCATACGTAAATATTTCCATCCACACCGTTACCATTCATTTGTACACACACACACACACACACACACACACACACACACACACACACACACACACACACACACACACATATACACACACACACACACACACTGAAGAATCTCAATTTCCCAAGCTTGGAGGAGAAGACGTGTGAGGGGTATATAACAACGATTTACAAAGACTTTGTTGTGAGGTAACCTGGTAGGATCAAAGGGCATGTGTTTAAACTAAGAAAAAATACGATATGAACAAATTTAGCTATAAAATCAAGCTTTGTATACGTTGAACACTTGTGGTGTCTCGTAGCCTACCCAGTGTGGCTGGGCTGCGTGACACCACTGGTGGTGTCCCGTAGCCACTTCGATTAAAATATACCGAATTGTGTTCACTATTTCCTAGGTGGTCCCCGATTTCTACACTATTTATCATATGTTCATTGTTACTGAAAACTAAATCGAGAATATTATCACCTCTAGTCGGCGTATCTATGAATTGAGATAAAAAACTATCTTGTATTATCTCAATAAACTCCTTTGAATCAGAGTCGCCTATTTGTTGCTGCCAATCTATATTAGGGAAATTAAAATCCCCCATAATGCACACGTTGCTAAACCTTGATGCTATTTTAATTTCCTCCCATAATGATGTTCCGTCATTTCTACTCGTATTTGGCGGTCTATATATAACTCCAATAACTAAGGTCTCACTACCTTCGTTAACCTTTACCCAAACACTTTCATTTTCATTATTTACTCTAATACCTGATTTAATACAGCTTTTTTAATGAAATCCTGACAGGCACTGCTATACCGCCGCCCCTCCTATGTAGGTTCGTGTGAATGTGTATAGTTATCAGTATACATGCGTGTGTGGGTGTGTCTGTGTACGTGTGTGTGTGTTTTAGCGTGCGTGGATGCTTGAGTGTTTCATGTGTGTATGTAATCGTGCTGCATGTGTATTTTTGTTTGTGTGTGTGTGTGTGCGTAGATATGGTTACAATTCAACCATCGTAGATATGGTTACAAAACCGAGTAGTTGAAATTGGACGCTTCGTGTATGTTGCCGTTGTTAAAGGGATGGTGGCTGTTTTGTATGTTGCCGTTGTTAAAGGGATTGTTTGTATGTTGCCGTTGTTTAAAGGGATGGTGGCTGTTTTGTATGTTGTGTTTAAGGGATGGTGGCTGTTTTGTATGTTGCCGTTGTTTAAAGGGATGGTGGCTGTTTTGTATGTTGCCGTTTAAAGGGATGGTGGCTGTTTTGTATGTTGCCGTTGTTTAAAGGGATGGTGGCTGTTTTGTATGTTGCCGTTGTTTAAAGGGATGGTGGCTGTTTTGTATGTTGCCGTTGTTTAAAGGGATGGTGGCTGTTTTTTGTTTTTTTGTCTATTTATTCAGTTATTCATATATTTTTTAGTTTTCTCAAGATATATTTCAAGATATATTTGTACATATTTCGGTAGAAAAATTTCCCGGCCGAAAGCCGATTCCTCTTCAAATACAGGCTCGCTATCGCTCGCCAGGAAAAAATCGACACCTACATGGCACGAAAGGTCTTAATATTGGCAAATCAATTGGGCAAAAGGTATGAAAATCGACAAACTAATTGGGCGAATGTTTTGAAATCTCCTAACTAATACGGCTAAACACGAGGGAGGAGGAAGACTCGAAAAAACAACTGCCTCCCCTTAAACAAACGAAAAATCATCAATATGTCTGAGATCGGGTCATAGGTCAATCGGTGTGGAAAAGAGTTAAGGCGATGTCACACGAGCGATTTTTTCCCTCAATTTGTACGGGCAATTGTAGTCTGACAGCTTCAAAATACAAGTTCCATAAGCATTATACTACCTAACATAATCTAACTTCTATCAACTTTCCGATTCCAATGACAAAATATCCCTAAATATCACCAGATAAAACTTGATCATGGCAATTTGACGGAAAAAGCGCTCGTGTGACACTGGCTTTATTCACACTATAGTCCGTTCATTCTAGGTTGGGCAGAAATCGTAACCCCTAACCTCTCATATCTCAAGAAGGACTAGAGTAATCAAACTCATATTATTTTCTACTAAATAGGAAGACTTGGCTAGGGAAAATGTGTATAAATTGACGGCTCATTTGCTCTAGCCCTTTTTGAGTTGCCGAGGTGAGTGATTACGATTTCTACCCAACCTAGAATGAACAGACTATACAGACAAAAAAAAACGTATGAATATTAAGGGTGCCCACCTCGCTTTTTTTCTCTTTCTCTCCCTCTTTCTTTGGCTTGTATCCATTCGCCCCCATTCAGCCTACTGATTTAAGACTTTTACCTCCATCCAGGTGTCAATATTGTTCTGGCAAGCAGTAGCGAGCCAGTATATATATATTTTGTTTTTTGACAGCAAGCTAAATTTGTACATTTTTCGATAGAAAAATGTCTCCGGCGAAACCGGATTTCTCCATGCAATGCTGGCTCGCTTTCGCTCGCCAGGAAGAAATCGACACCTGAATGGGGATAAACGTCTTAAAACAGTTGGCTGAATGGGGCCGAATGGATACAAACCAGGGAAAGAGAGAAAAGGAGAGAAAGATAAAAAAAAACGGTGACCCCCTTTAACATTAATCATCAATACAAAACCCAATGCACTTGAATAAACTAATGAACGCATATGGTCCTCCCGGGATTCGAACTTGGAACACCACACCCACAACATAAGCATCTAAACCATTACACCACCAACACAGTCAGTGATCAGGTCAAAGGTCAATCGGTGCGGAAAGGAGTTGTTCAGAATAGTTGGCTGATGAAATGAAACAAACGAAAAATGTATCAATATGTCTGAGATCAGGTCAAAGGAGTACAAAGGAGTACAAAGGACATCAAGAAACAACAGGTCTAGTGATCCCTCTAGGCTGCTTGTCCTCCAAAACACTGAGGATCAAGTGTCCAAACAGTGGTTTAGAGTGGGTAAGGGAATATTGGAATGGGAACTACTGCACTGGAGCTAATGTCCGTGGCAGGATTAGGATGTTAGTAGGGGACAGATGGGTTAGTAAAAAGTCAAAGTTCAATCAATGTGGAAAGGGAGTTGTTCAGAATAGTTGTCGGATGAAAGGAAACAAATGAAATATGTATCAATATCAGAAATCAGGTCAAAGGTCAATCGATGTGGAAAGTGAGTTGTTCAGAATAGTTGAATGATGAAAGGAAACAAACATCACAAAAAGAGTATTTATTGTCAAGCCTCAACACTTTAGTATGTTGTTGTTGTGAGCTCTTCATGTCCAGGGTATCTTGTTAACGTTGTCCGCACTAACGTAGATTCTCAGGTCCAACATGTCGTACAATAACTCCGACATCTGACTTCCACCACCACCACCTAGAGAGAGAGAGAGATTTTGGTTAATATTTTCATTTATATATTATTTTTCTAGTTTCCTTCCTAGACCTCCATCAAACTTAAAACAAAATAAAACATCCCAAAAAACATCGGTAGAAAAATGTTCCGGCCAAAGGCCAGTTACTCGTAAAATTACAGGCTCGCTATCGCTCGCCAGGAATAAAATCGACACCTAAATGGCTCGAGAGGTTTTAATATTGACAAAGAAATGGGGTGTCTATCTATCTATTGCCAGACGCCCTACTCCCCTTAATGAGGGTGGCCATAAACAAAATGCCCCCAAGCGGACCTATTCCCTGTAAGAGGGACAACCCCTGCCAGTTTACTGAAGGACTTACAGGATTGACCACTCAATTTAGAGTCCGTCCGACTCAGAGGTCCTTTATGTATTTTTTAGCACTATTTTTCTACAGTGGTGTGCGGCTAATCCATGCACTAACCTGCTTCACCCTAAGGTAGCAGTACAGATTTGTATAAGGTTTACTCCCCTAGACAGGTTACCGACCAAGGCTGACGAGTCCCATCCACCCGGATTTTTATAAGGTAATCTCACCTAAATTGGTTGCCGACCAAGACTAACGAGTCCCATCCACCCGGAAATGGGGTGTAAATTCTTAAAATCGCCAAACCAATGAGCTGAACGTCTTAAAATCTAAAAAAACAATGGGCTAAACACGAGGGAGAAGGGGTCCAACAAGTCGCACAACAACTCGGATATCTGATCTCCAGCACCGCCACCTAGAGAGAGAGTGTAGTCGTTAGTTAAAGGACATTTCGTTTTGCTCGCTGTATGCTGTATTAATGTCTGTCAGATGTTGAATAGGGTGTGTAAAGATAGGAACATGTTTGTATATCTCACTCAAAACGGTGAAGCAATGCTTAGATAGTGCTGATACCAATTATTGATCGAAATGTACTTGGTGCTGCGAAATCACCTATTTGCCCGACTGTACTTTTTCAGCCTCCCAACTCCCCCAGCAGCGCCACCTCCAGGTAGTTTAGCACACCAATTACTATACCACCCCAAAAAAACAGAAACAAGGGAAAACAGCGAAAAACATAGGAAAAGTGGGGATTGGGCCTGAGTAAATAGTTAGATATATAGAATTACTATACAGGTCTCCCTCGATTTATAATTGGTTTACGTTCCTGAAAACCCGATCTTAACCCTCTCCGACATATGACGCGATTTTGAGCCTATTGGGGATACTTTAAAGCCTTTGTTACCATCAGGGGTATTTAGAAACCTTTAGTTTAGTTACTTCAACCTCTGCAGTTGTCTTTGAGTTAGCTGTGGGCATAAAACTAATTTTGGAGAGGTAATTATAAGAGTGAGAGAACTCTTATTTCTTATTGCTAATCTGGCAACCTCTGCGTCATATGTGCGTGAAAGGGTTAAATAGAAAAGTCGTATAGCGAACCCAAACGTTAATGGGGTTAATGGGGATGCATTTTCGGAACCGCCAAAACCCAAACCTAAACACCTAAATACCTATAATAATATCGTAAATTGGGGCCTCGGATAACGAAGAGCCCTGTACCCTTGTTCCAAATAGGTACCGGTGACATGACGTAATTTCGGACGGGGAGGTAACTTCGGACACTCTAGAAAACAGATACCGGTAGAATGAACCATAGTTATGGGATAAATACATGATGTTATGGAAAAACAAGTATGTCTGCGTTGTTCTTCCATAATGCAGTCATTTCCCCATAACTGTAGCTTACATACTGTTATCCAGAAGTGTCCGAAGTATAGCCCCGGTCCGAAGCTAGGGCATTCCACGAGGTAGTTCAGAAATCTCGAACCCTAACCTCCGTAACTCTAAAAGTGGTAAAGCAAATGGGCTGTAATTATCCACACCTATTCCCTGGCTCTAAAAGGGCTAGAGCAAATAGGCTGTACATTTCCACACCTATTCCCTGGCTGACCCTTCCCAAATGGTAGAAATAAAGCATTGACCTACCTTGAGCCATAATCTTGCCTCCATAACTAAATTTCCACACCTATTCCCTGGCTGACTCTTCCCAAATTATCGTGCCGACCTACCTTGAACCATAATCTTGCCATAATACGTGACACCCGGATGTAAGTGAGGACCGGGTGCCCTGGTGGTGATGCCAGATACGGGGCCCAGCAGGAAGTTCCCCTTTCTCCCTCGTGTTGAGCCCCATTAGTTTTGAGATTATATGACGTTCGGTCCATTAGTTTGGCGATTTGAACACCTTTCGCCCCATTTCCTTGTCAATTTTAAGACCTTTCGTGTCATTTAGATTTAATAAAAAGTCCTGGCGAGCGATAGTGAGCCTGAAATTTTAAGAGGAATCGGCCTTTGGCTGGGACATTTTTTCTACCGAAAAATGTACAAATTTATGTTGAAAGAGGGGGGGGGGGGGTCTAGGGCGGGTTTTTGTAAGCTTCATAGAAGTCTCGCGAGAAAACTGTAAATATCCACACCTATTCCTTTGCTGACCCTTCCCAAATGGTAGAAATCAAGTATTAACCTACCTTGAACCATAATTTTGCAATTATACGTGGCACCCGGATGTAAGTGACCACCGGGTGCCCTGGTAAGGATGCCAGACACGGGGTCCAGCAGGAACTTATGGTCCCCCGGGGGTGCAAACAGCTGGTAGGTGACGGACGCACAGGGACAATGCGCAGACTTTCCGGGACCAAGGGGGCAGGTTAGTCCAAGGTCCTCGTCTGTACTCCAGGCCTGGTACACTTCTCCTGGGGTAGAGAGGGGAGGGTTCACTCTTTTGGTTGATTTTTGCATTTATATATCTATCTATCTATTGCCTGACGCTGTGATCCCCAAAGGGGTGGCCACGAACGAATTTCCCCTACGCACCTCTGTCCCCAGTCAGTCGATGCCCCTCCTCCCAACCAGCACCGCCTTCATCCATATACTTCCTCACTCCATCCTTCTACCTCTCTTTCGGTCTACCTCTCCCTCTCTGTCCTTCCACCTCGCTCTCGTACATCATCTTAGTCATTCTCTCGCTTCCCATACGTTCCATATGGCCGAACCATCTCAAGGTGTTCCTTTTCACACTTTCCAGCACATCTACCTCCACACCACACCTCCTTCTTACTTCCTCATTCGTCTGTCTATCCCTTCATGTAACTCCGCACGCACTTCTCAAGTATATAACTCATTTCCACTCCTCTCACTCTTGCTCTGAGTCTCTTCTCAAACGTACAAAGGAGTACAAAGGAAATCAAGCAACAACAGATCTAGTGACCCTTCTAGGTTGCTTGTCCTCCAAAACACTGAGGATCAAGTGTCCAAACAGTGGTTTAGAGTGGGTAAGGGAACATTGGAAAGGGAATTACTGCCCTGGAACTAATGTCCGTGGCAGGATTAGGAAGTTAGTAGGGGACAGATGGGTTAGTAACTGACGGGGGGATAAAATAAAGTTATTCATTTACAAACGCAGTCAGTCGCGGGTTTGATGCAAGATATTTGTCTATGCGGAGTTTAAATGAATCAACGGTGATGCAGTCTATAACGTTTCGGGGAAGCCCATTCCACAAGTTGACAACTCGATTGAAGAAGAAATTCTTAGATTCGTGTGAGTTAAAAGATTTACCAATAATTTTGCAACCGTTTCCCCGCATGTAATTAGATTGGTTGATAGTGAAGTACTTATTACAGTTCATATTGTCGATGCCTTTGATGATTTTGAACACTTGAATTAAGTCACCTCTTAATCTGCACTGGGTTAGAGGAAATAGATTTAATTATCTAAGACGCTCTTCGTATGGTTTGTTCTTTAGGCTAGGTATCATTTTGGTAACTCTACGTTGAACTCGTTCTAGCTTGTTTATATCTTTTTGGTAATAAGGGAACCAGGATTGAACGCAGTATTCCAGAAGAGGGCGGACTAAGGAATTGTAAAAGGTTAGGATAACTTCTTTGGATTTATGCTCAAATGACCTGCCTATAAAGCCAATTATTTTGTTTGCCTTCTTAACAACTTCTGAACATTGTTGACTCGGTTTTAGGTTACTCGATATTGTTACTCCCAGATCGGTTTCTCTGTTTGCATTCTTAAGCTGAGTGCCATTCATCGAATAGTTTGCTTTCTCATTTAGGTATCCGATATGTAGTACTTTACATTTATCCGCATTGAAACTCATTTGCCAAATTTGGGCCCAACATGACAATTTATCTAGATTGTGTTGCATATCATCAACTTGTTCTTTTGAGAGTACGCTATTTGCAATTTTTGTATCGTCAGCAAATTTTGAGATTGCACAGGTGAGACCCTCATCTATGTCGTTGATGTAAATTAGAAAGAGAATTGGTCCTAGTACCGATCCCTTGGGTACCCCGCTACTTACATTGGTCCATTTAGATGCCTTACCGTTTATGACTACTCTTTGCTTTCTGTCGCTGAGCCAATTTTCTATCCATTTCAACACACCGTCTTGTATTCCATGCGCTTTTAGTTTTAGCAGTAAACATTTGTGGGGAACTTTGTCAAAGGCCTTTTGAAAATCAAGGTATATAATATCTACAGCTTTACTCTCATCGTAGAGGTTGAGGATATCGTGGAAGAAGTCTAAGAGGTTTGTTAAACAGGAACGTTTTTTACGAAAGCCGTGTTGAGTATCTTTAAGTATGTTATTTTCCTCTAAGTGATTTACGAGTCTGTCTCGTATGACCGTTTCTAGCATTTTACATACAACTGAGGTTAAGCTAATTGGACGATAGTTACTGGGTAGGGATTTGCTGCCTTTTTTGAATATCGGTGTTACGTTGGCTAGCTTCCACTGATCGGGCATAGTTCCAGACTGCAAGGATTTATTGAATAGTAATGTCAGTGATTTGGAGAGCTCATCCTTAGCTTCCTTTAGAACTCTAGGCGAGATTGTATCAGGTCCAGGCGTTTTATTTACCTTGAGTTTATCTAAACAATTCAATACTTCTCTCTCTGTAACGGTGATATTGCTTAGAACATCTGAATTATCAATCTGAATCGGCGATGGTGTAGGGATATCACTGAGGTCTTCTGTTGTAAAAACTGATGCAAAGAAGGTATTGAGGGCATTACTCATTTGTACTTCGTCTTTGGTGTATTCTCCATTTTCATCGTCTAACGGTCCAACAGTTGAAGTAACTACTTTTTTCTTTCTGATATAACTATAGAATTCTTTCGGGTTTGTTTTACTTTGATTCGCAATATGTAACTCTAAGGTCTTTTTACTTTGCTTAATTAACGTTTTGGCTTTGCGTCATAGCTCTACAAATTTCAGCCGTTCTTCGTCATTTTGTGAGGATTTTAATCTATCATTAGCAAATTATTTCGCAAGCAGGCTGTTTGAAATATCTTTATTCCACCATTTGGGCTTATTATTATGGCCTGGACGCCGTATTTTCGATGGTATGCAGTCTTGCACTGCTTTTAGGTAAGTGGCTTCGAATAACTTTCAAGATGTATTTATGTCGTTATTGTTAATTAAAAAGCTCCAGTCAGTTTCTTTAAACATAGCTCTAAGTTTATGGAAGTTTGCTTTCTTGAAATTAGGGACTTTTTCGATGCTACTATTTGGTTCGTTACTAGTAAACTTTAAAGTGAAAGTTATCGTACGATGGTTGCTGTTACTGAATTAATCACCAACATTCAAATTCTCTATTAATTCTTCTTTTGTTGCAAGTACAATGTCAAGAACGTTATTACCACGGGTCGGCGTTCGAACAAATTGATAAAGCGAACTCTCTTGCAAGTTCGTATACAAGTCATGTCCGGAGTGTGAAGTAAGAGTATCGCCCCACTTGGTCACAGGTAAATTAAAGTCGCCAAAAATTACGGTATCTTGTGAGTTGCTTACATCTGCAATTTGTTCGTAAATTTCTCGGTCAGTTTGCACTGATTGAGCTGGAGGTCTGTATATTAATGCAAGTATTATTTTTGTACCTTTATTATTCTTTATTAGCACAAAAGATGCGTCGACGTTCACAATTTGAGGTTTTGAAAAGAGGGTAGGGTTAAGACTTTCTTTGATATAAAGTAAAACGCCACCTCCATTTCGATTTATTCGGCTTTTCTCAAACATTACATAACCGGGAAGTGAATACTCTGCTAAAAAGCCTCTATCTTCTGTATTGAGCCAAGATTCTGTTATGCCAATCACATCATAATTTTCTGTAAACACTAGCTCCTCTTAATCTGAAAATTTATTGCGTATGCTACGAGCGTTTGCATAGAAAACCTTTAAATTTGTTATTTTAGAACTCACGGAACGCTCTTTAATAATATTTTTGGTTCTTGTCGGATCTACATTTATGTTCATGGCTGTTCTCGGTCCTCGCTGTCTTCGGTCCTTATCGCTGGTGGTCCTCGGTTGCCTCTGTTTTTTTCTTGGCGTTGGATCATTTATGTCACTGCTGCTTCTTCTCGGATGGCGTTTTTTGATCCATGGCTGCGGACTGCTTCGTGTAGGAGACGACCCATGCATGCTGAACCCACAGGGTTTAGATGAGTGCCATCCTTGCGGAACAGAGTAGGCTGGTTGTAGAAGTTGTCCCAGAGGTTGATGAATTCAACTTCTTCCCTCAGACACAAATATTTTAGTCGGCTATTTGTGCTGAAGGCCTTGTCGTAGAATTTGTCAGGTGCGTCGAAATTGGGGAGAATGCCTGAGATGATGATATTCCTTGACTTGTTTTTGTAGTGCTGGATCATCTTTCGATATTTCTCCATCAACTCTTCAGATCTGGTGCGCATGACGTCATTTGAACCAGCATGGATGACAAAAAGGGTATTTTCATTTGCATCCTTTGTGGTATCTTCGAAGGCTTCCACAATGTCGTCCAGTCCAGCTCCTGGGATGCAAAATCTTTTTCGTTGATTTGGGACTCTGTCGCAGAACTCTTCGACCTGTCCTCGTAGGATGGAATCCCCAACGAGCCTGGTCTCTTCCGCTTCGTCTTCCATCTCTACCAATATCTCAAATCTGTTTGACATTGTGACTGGTAGATGAGACCTTTTCTGCGATGGCCGTGCACCGTTCCTCACTGGTGTAAATCCGGAAACCTGTGGTGGCGGGACTCTACGTACAGGTCGGGGAGAGGAGTGGTTAGAACGGGGGCAAGGGGTTGGTACTGTTCGTGCTAGCAGGCTTCTTGCACGAGGAGTGGGGGAGAGACTAAGGTGAACAGGGCAGCTGTCCTGGTTTGATGTCGGCTCAGGTTCGTCAGAAGCATCTGCTGCAGTGTCTACTGCAGGTGTTGGATTGTTGGCAGATGACGTTGGGGCGGTGGTGGATGCTGGAGTTGAAACAATTGGAGTTAGTGATACTCCAACGTTGAGTGTTACAAACTCTTGGAGTGATTCCAGCTTCCTGGTGAGGGCGTTGATCTTGTTGTGGGCTTCATCCAATTTTGCTGTCAAATCCTCTCGTTGCTGGCAGAGTCGGCAGACTTGTGGATCGGCAGGAGCAAACATGGAAGCACCAAACCTACCGGCGCAGTTCGTACAGGCACGAGGCATGGTGACGATCACTTTCTTCAGATCACTTCACTCACTTAAAAACACTTAACTCACTTTAAAAACACTAAACTCACTTTAAAAACACTTCACTCCCTTCAGGTCGCTTCACTTACTTAAATAGGCCTAACCGAAAACAAAAATGTTGAAATACACACAACTAGGTTATCAACGGTGATAGCCTAACCGAAAATTAAAACAAAACAAAATTAAATTTGAATACGCAGTGATAGCCGAACCGAAAACAATTTTATGTTTATTTAAACAGAAATAGGCCACCAGGGGTTATAGCCTATCCTAACCGAAAACAAAAATTATGAAATACCGGTCCATGCTTCGCTTCCGTAAGTCACTGTCAGGATAACCACACTGTCATGCAAGGACGTCTTTACTTCCATACTGACCACCCTATTTCTTGTTACTGCTTTCAGCGTTCCTACAACCCTCTTCCCCTGTTGCACCCTCTCCCGCACTTCTTCATCCATAGTCCCATCTTTACTCAACACACTGTACAGATGCTTAAATGAGCTGAAAATCTCCATAGCCTGACCGTTCAACGTCACCTCACACTCTGTGGCTTCACCCCTTTCGAAGACCATTACCTTGCTCTTCCTTCAGATTCCGTTTTTCGCACACTGTTCCAAACACATTTACCAGACCCTGCAACTCCCATTCATTATTGATCATCAGAACTGTATCATCAGCAAACAGCAGTACAGGTAGCTTTCACTCATTTCCCTCCCTTTTCAGCGATACACCAATATCTACTGCTCTTCCTTGTATTGCTTTCATGACTCCATCCATATATGCAGTAAACAACCACGGGGACATCACACACCCCTGTTTCAACCCAACATTCAGGTCAAAGAAGTCGCTCTGCTCATTCTCCACACGTACTGCCGCCTTTGCACCCTCATACTTGCTCTTCACTGCTTTCAGCAACTTGCCATGTACTCCGTATATTCTAAGTACTTTCCACATATCTTCTCTATCCACATTTGTGTATTTATTACATAACTTCTGGAAGGGGGAAGGATTCGCTTGCTAGTCGATTTGTTAATTTATCTATTTATTATATATATTTATTTATATATTTATTTGTGCTCCAAGCTTGCTACACAACTCCCGGGGTAGAGGAAGGAGGGATCGGTTTTTGGTCAATTTTGTTATGTATTCATTATTTTTTAGAAAGAAGTACTAAAGGGGAATTATCTCGCCTAATCAAGTATTCCTTTGTTTTTAGAGCCCCTGTGGCATTTTGGAAGGGCTTTTTTATGGTTTTGCTTCTGTGAGGCCTATCGCGTTTGCTATGGTGACCCTTCTGTGAGGCTTATCACGCTTCTCGGGTTAAGGATTACTGACTCAAGCAGGATATTATCGATACCTATTTGAAATACAGGTATCGGTATTTAAAGACAACATTCTGACCTGTGGCATTGTGAGGCAAGACGGCTGTGGCCGCGTGAACCAGGAACCGTGGTCCGTAGAGATCCACTGTTGGGAAGAGAATGGACATATTAGAAGAGTGGAGACTATATACAGGTATTTTGTCAAGAACAGTAAGTTTGAAGCAAGCATGGGAGGGTGCTTTAAAGCAATGGCAATGGGGAGAGTTAGTTAATCCATACTGTACCAGAGGGTATTACCATAAATGTACCCTACAGTACTTACCAGGCAGTGAGGCCAAAATGGCTTCAGAGATAAGAGAGAACATCCTCCCACCTCAAAAGTTGGAGGAGCGCTGACCCAGCTAGCTTGTGGAAGCTTGGCACTAAGCTGAGAAGTGTTGCCAATGCCTCGGAGCAGTGCATGCGTCATTTTATCAGGTACCGCTTTATAATGGCAGTTACAAGGACCGCATACTACTGACAGCTGCTGAGAGCCGTCGGTGGTACTAGCGAGTGACTTTTTTACTAAAGGCTCTCGTCCATCGCTGGTACAGTAAGGGTTAATTAGCAAAACTCCTTGTAAGGATGTGCCTGTATTTTGAAATAGTCTCACAATGCATTTTTTTACGTCGAATTTGAGAAGCTGTAAGGAGAAACATGGTCACTATAACGTCTTATCCTCAAATTATGTTTCACCTACCCTCTTGAAATGGATATGGAAGCTTAATAGATATAAGATAAATATGGTAGTAGAGTCAGTCAGTCAGTCAGTCAGTAGCCAGCCTTTACTACTTCAAGGGGTAGGGAGGATCAGCAAAAGACTCGAGAATGGAAAACGAGGTGGCAGGAGAAAAACACACAACAGTTCGCCCACATAAAGCACACAAGCATTCAGATTAATTAAATTAGTATTATGAGGGGGTAAACATTAGAAGCGGTAGTGGCTAAAGCAACAGCAGACGCTATGCATGGCACAGCATCTATTCCCAAGGGGGTGATTAAAGATTAGCCTGCCACACAAACCTTATCTCACTTGGATTATAACTCTACAGTACTTCCCTGATATTAACATGCATTAATGCGCGGCATTTCGGTGTGAGTATCCTAGGTTCGAGTCTTGGAGTGACACATGTATTCGTTGATTTCATTAATTGAGTTTAGAAGTAAAGTTGGATGGTGAAAAAATATGAATTAACACACATATAGTACACTCGGATGCCATAGTCTCTAGCCCACTAATAAGAATTTGTGGACCCCTGTGTTATTCTTTATGCAATTACCCGGTATAACTATCTGAATAAATATTTGGATAGATCTTGCATTTCAATAAGTGGTACCGGTATATACAGTTTTGTAGTTGATGCATAGATAATTATATTCCTAAATTCTTTTCCAGCGATTTACTCCCATAATTATATATAGGTGACGTTCACGAAAACTAATGAGTGGGCTAGAAACTGTGGCATCCGAGTGTACTTCCACAATACCAGACCAAAGCATCAGAAACCCTTTTAATTTTTGGAGACTTAGTTTGAAACCTTTCTATTTGATTCTAACATTTCCATCCAGCTACACAACTCCTTCTTCCACAAGTGACGTTTGCAAGAACAACAAATGAATGAAGGAAAATGAGTGATATCGGTA
Organism: Paralithodes platypus; assembly: GCA_032716605.1. Classification (NCBI taxonomy): domain Eukaryota; kingdom Metazoa; phylum Arthropoda; class Malacostraca; order Decapoda; family Lithodidae; genus Paralithodes; species Paralithodes platypus. Next base: position 183,362 of record CM064535.1, read on the forward strand.
ATTTCATATACCTTGCAATCTTGTAAGTGACCCACAAGGTAAACCTAACCTTCTTGCTGATATTTTCTCCACCAACTCAACCTTAGATGAAATAAATCAAGATGTCCCTGTACTTAATTTTAATTCGCCTGAAATTCCCTCACTTAAGATCCACACCAGACATGTCAAAACTATTTTGCAGAATCTCTCAGTAGATAAGGCTCCTGGTCCAGATGAAATTCCTCCAATAGTACTTAAGAATTGCTCCTTGGTGCTCGCTCCTGTATTGGCAAACATTTTCCGTCTGTGTACTCATACCTCATGCTTCCCAGTACCCTGGAAAGAAGCAAACATCCATCCAGTTCCTAAAAAAGGTGCCTCTTCAGATCCATCAAACTACAGACCAATAGCTATAACTTCCACTCTTGGTAAAGTCTTTGAAATTATATTAAATAATCACATAATTAAGCATCTTGAGACTAAAAAATTAATCAGTGATAGGCAATATGGTTTTAGACGATGTCGATCAACTGCAGACATTCTTTGCCTTCTTACGCATCAAATCAACCAAGCTACAGACCAATATGGTGAAACACATACAATAGCACTGGATATATCAAAGGCATTTGATAGAGTCTGGCATCAATCCTTATTGTCGAAGATGTCACACTACGGCCTTGCATCATTAGTTCCACTAATTTCTTCTTATCTTCATAACAGAAAAATATGTGTAATGGTAGATGGCCTTTATTCTCAATTTCACTCAATAAATGCTGGTGTTCCCCAGGGATCAGTTTTGGCCCCAACACTGTTCCTCATTCATATCAATGATCTCATATATACCACTCATAATCCAATACATTCCTACGCAGATGACTCAACACTCCACAGTTCCTTCACATTTACCAATTCTTTCACCCAACCCGATCTTATAAATTCAAAAATAAACACTGCAATTTCTCTGAACCGGGACCTTTCTAGAATTAATGAATGGGGACAAGAGAATCTAGTTTCCTTTAATGCACAGAAAACCAAGTACATTAAATTTTCTAACCGACAGAATCTCACTGACTCCCATATATTTTGTAATGATGTAAATATTCCCACTTCCCCTAGTATTGACATTATCGGTGTAACATTAACTACTAACTTGAGCTGGACACATTATGTTAGAAGCATTGCTAAGAATGCCTCTAAAAAACTGGGACTCCTGTACAGAGTTCGAGAATTCTTCACTGACGAGCCGTAATATATAAAAGTCATGTGCGTTCTCAGATGGATTACTGTTCACCTCTGTGGGGTGGAAGTGGAGTGGTTGCATTGAGGCAGTTGGACAAAATTCAAAATAATGCTATTAGATTAATCAATAACCCTGCAATCACACAGGACCTTCCTACATTATCCATTCGAAGAAACGTTGCATCCCTTGCATTATTCTACAGATATTTTCACAGCAATTGTTCCGAGGAACTTGCTTCAATTGTGCCGCCTCTCCACATCTTTCCCCGTAGAACTAGGGCAGCTGAGAGCGCCCATGAATTTACACTTTCTCCTCCACAATGCAGAACTTCTGCTTATCAGAATTCATTTATCCCCAGAGCTGCTACTCTTTGGAATTCACTTCCCTCGAATTGCTTTCCACAAACTTACAATCTACAAATGTTTAAATCCAGTTGTTACAAACATTTTATGAATGGAGGATGCCTTTAGGCACATGGACCTTTTTGTTTTATCTGTGTTTTTCCTTCCTCCGTTCATTGTCTCTTAAAAAAAAAAAAAAAAAAAAAAAAACGGTACGAGATTTAATAACCAACGAATAGTACAGTATATAAACTTTATCAGAGATTTTAACAACAAGATAATATAACCCACCGTATATAGAACAGGTAGGTCCGTCCCAACAAGGGTCACAGGTACAAGTGTGGTCGGTGTGTAACTCTCCGTTCACACATCTGTAATGGTACACAGTTGGGTCAGAAAGAGTTTATCATTGATATATACATTGGATATTGCCTCTACTACATATGTTATTTGTATGGGATTAGAACAATGCAAACCTGGATTAGTTTGCTATTGTAAAACATTTTTTTATTTAAGTATTTATTTTTGTATTTCCTTTGAATGCATATGATCTAGGTGTGATGTCCCTAGTTGGAAACCTGGGAGGACCATATGCTTTCATTAGTTTAGTCAAGTACATTGGTGTTTGTAATGGATGATAATAGGTGTGATGTCCCTAGTTGGAAACCTGGGAGGACCATATGCGTTCATTAGTTTATTCAAGTACACTGGTGTTTGTAATGGATGATAATAGGTGTGATGTCCCTAGTTGGAAACCTGGGAGGACCATATGCTTTCATTAGTTTATTCAAGTACACTGGTGTTTGTAATGGATGATACTAGGTGAGATGTCCCGAGTTGGAAACCTGGGAGGACCATATGCTTTCATTAGTTTATTCAAGTACACTGGTGTTTGTAATGGATGATAATATTAAATAATCATTGTGCTATAAAATCAACAGAATACTGATTAGTACCACATGCCAGAACTGTTCAAGCCTCCGATAAAGCTTGAACAATTAATTCATTAAAATTGAATCTCCAGCTATTGGAAAAGTGTGTGTGTAAGGTTATGGTCTTTGAAAGGGGTGCAGCCACAGAGTGTGAGGTGAGGTTTAAAGGTCAGGCTATGGAGAATGTCAGCTCGTTTAAGGGAGCCCACATTGCCTTTTTTCTCTTTCTCTCCCTCTCTCTTTAGCTTGTATCCATTCGGCCCTATTCAGCCTACTATTTTAAGACATTTACCCCCATCCAAGTGTCAATATTTTCCTGGCCAGCGGCAGCGAGCCAGCATATATATATTATTGTTTTGACAGCAAACTAAACTTGTAAATGTTTTGATAGAAAAATTTCTCCGGCGAAGCCGGATTTCTTCTTACAATGCTGGCTCGCTATCGCTCGCCAGGAAGAAATCGACACCTGGATGGGGATAAACGTCTTAAAACAGTTGGCTGAATGGGGCCGAATGCTTTTTACAGTTTTTTTATAGTTTGCTTTTTACCAACTATATAAATCCAAGGTTAGAGATGTAATTGGTCCCCTTATAACTTCGATAGGAGAAATGACAGAAAATGATTTAGAAATGTGCAGTACATTAAATAGTCAATTTCTTTCCGTTTTCACTAATGAAAATTTGCCACAGTTTCCAGAAGTCCGTAAGGTATATAGCGATAGTATAGAAAATAGGTTAAGTACGGTTACTATAAGTAGAAATGATGTGCTTAAGGAAATTGACAGACTGAAACCTCATAAATCGCCTGGTCCTGATGAGGTATATGCTAGAGTATTAAAAGAATGCAGAGATGAGTTAAGTTACCCATTAACATTTCTATTTAACAAGTCATTAGAGACAGGTAAAAAAAAAAAAAGTATAGTTCCAGAAGCTTGGAAGCTTGCAAACGTAGTTCCGATCTTCAAAAAAGGTGACAAATCAATAGCATCCAATTACCGTCCCATTAGCCTTACATCAATCATAGGAATGCTACTAGAGTCAATTATTGCTAGTAAAATTAGAAACCACTTAGATACATTTAATTTAATAAATTCTTCTCAGCATGGATTCACTCAGGGACGTTCTTGCCTTACTAATTTGATTAGTTTTTCTCAGAGGTATATGAAGCAGTAGATAATGACAAGTCATATGATATAATATATTTAGATTTCAGTAAAGCTTTCGACAGAGTCCCCCATGAGAGATTGATGAGAAAGGTTGAGGCGCATGGAATAGGTGGGGCGTTGTTGGGATGGATTAGGTCATGGCTAATTGGTAGGAAGCAGAGAGTCAGCATAAATGGTACGAAGTCAGAATGGGGAGCAGTCAAAAGTGGTGTCCCCCAGGGATCTGTATTAGGTCCTCTGTTGTTTGTTATATACATAAATGACCTTGATTTAGGTATAACTAGTAGGATAAGTAAATTTGCAGACGATACCAAAAGGGGGAGAACAATTGATTCAGATAGAGATATAGAGTGCCTCCAAAGGGATCTAGATACCTTACACGAATGGTCAGTAAATTGGCAGATGAAGTTTAACATTGACAAATGCAAGGTATTAAAGATAGGGAAGATGCATACAAATGTTAAATATAAACTAGCTAATATGGAATTAGAAAACTCGAATTGTGAGAAAGATCTAGGTGTGTTTGTTAGAAATGATTTGAAGCCTAGAAAACAGTGTATAAGCGTTCGAAACAAGGCAAACAGGATTCTCGGGTTCATCTCTAGGAGTGTGAGTAACAGAACTGCTGATGTTATCTTAAAACTTTACTTGTCATTAGTGAGACCCCATATGGATTATGCTGTTCAATTTTGGTGTCCTTATTACAGAATGGACATAGATTCATTGGAGAGAGTACAATGTAGAATGACAAAAATGATCCATAATATTAGAAATCTTCCGTATAAAGAAAGGTTGAAGAAATTAGGCTTACATTCGTTAGAGAGACGCAGAGTTAGAGGGGATATGATAGAGGTGTTCAAGTGGGTTAGTGGGATTAACCAAGGGGACATGACAAATGTACTAAAGCTCAGTGATAGCGAAAGAACTGGAACCAATGGTTTCAAATTAGATAAATTTTGTTTCAGAAAAGATATAGGCAAATATTGGTTTGGTAACAGAGTTGTAGATGGGTGGAATGGACTACCAAGTGCTATAGTGGGATTAAAAACGATAGGGAGCTTTAAGATAAAATTGGATAAGCATATGGACGAGAAGGGTTGGGTGTGAAAGGGGATCAGCCAGGTTGGGCCAATCAGCGCTCTGCAGACCCCAGTAATCCTGCGTTAATCTCTAACAGTTTTGGTAAGATGATCCTCAGGATATTAGAGTGTTGAGCCTATAATTGGGCTTTGTAATTGGGGTTGTGTGGGACAGGAATCTGCCTTGCTTAGGCCAATTGGCTTTCTGCAGACTCCCATTTTCTTATGTTCTTATGAATGGATACAAGCCAGGGAAAGAGAGAAAAGGAGAGAAAGATAATAAAAGCTGGTGACCCCCCTTAAGTATTTGGGCAGTGTGTTGAGTAAAGATGGGAGTATGGATGAAGAAGTGCGGGAGAGGGTCCAACAGGGGAAGAGGGTTTTGCAACGCTGAAAGCAGTAACAAGAAATAGGGTAGTTAGCATGGAAGTAAAGAAGGTCTTGCATGACAGTGTGACACTTGCTCTGGTTTGCCCGCATGGCAGATACGTGTGCTCTACGTGTGCTCTACTGATTATGCTCTTCTTAAATATGTAACAGATGCGCCAGTCACTGTAGCCCTCTCTCCCTAACCAAGCTAATTATTCCCTAATGGTTAAGGGGAGGTTTTGAGTTGATTCCCTAGACTTCCATCAAGCTTAAAATTACACCCCCTTGACCCTCTTTCAAGATAAATTTGTACATTTTTCGATAGAAAAATTTCCCGGCCAAAGGCCGGTACCCCTTAAATTACAGGCTCGCTATCGCTCGCCAGGAAAAAATCGACACCTAAATGGCACAACAAATCTTAATATTGACAGAAATGGGTTGAAAGGTCTTAAAAATCGTCAAACTGATGGGGCAAACGTCATAAAATAGCAAAACTAATATGCTAAACATGAGGGAGAAGGGGGCCCATATGTAACAGAGGCGCCAGTCCCTCCAGTCACTGTAACTCTCGCTCTCTCTCTCTCTCTCTCTCTCTCTCTCTCTCTCTCTCTCTCTCTCTCTCTCTCTCTCTCTCTCTCTCTCTTTAACCAAATTAATTATTCTCTAATGATTAATACAACAGAATATTGAAAGACCTTGGCCATTCCTCCTTCTCCCTCATGTTTGGGCCGTTTTTTTTACCCCTTTGTTCCTCATCTTTAGCATTTTAGTTTTGGGATGCTATTTTAATCTTGTTGGAGGTGTAGCGAGGAAACTAAAAAAAAAAAAAAAAAAAAAAAAAAAATATATATATATATATATATATATATGCCCCAATCTTGCAGGCGTCTCAGTTAAGGGGGTACTGCTTGTTTTTTGGTCTATGTATTTATTCATTTATGGTTTAGTTTCCTCGCTAGACCTCCATCAAGCTTGATATAACACCCCCTAGACCCCATTTCAAATTAATGTGTACATTTTTCGGTTGAAAAATGTCCCGGCCTTCTTTTAAAAATACAGGCTCGCTTTAGCTCGCCAGGAAAAAATCGGCACCTAAATGGCACGAAAGGTCTTAATATTGACAACTAAATAGGGCGAATGGTCTTAAACTCTGAGGATAACTGGTTAATCTTACAGGCGTCTCAGTTAACCCCTTCTGTACCGGCGACGTGTTTATCATTCTAGTCTAGCAATATTAATTATACATTCTACATGTATTAAAGCCTGGAAACAGAAGTGCATTAAACGTATAACCTTTTACACAATGATATCATTGTGTAAAAGGTTATATTTTCAGTTAAGGGGGGTCACCTGCTTGTTTTTTCTTCTTTTCTCTCTTTCTCGGGCTTGTATCCATTCGGCCCCAGCCTACTGTTTTAAGACGTTTATTTAGCGAGCCAACAATTGTTTTTAACATGTTATTGACAGCAGGCTAAATTTGTACATTTTTTGATAGAAAAGTTTCTCCGGCAAAGCCGGATTTCTTCATATAATGCTGGCTCGCTATCGCTCGCCAGGAAGAAATCGACTCCTGGATGGGGATAAACGTCTTAAAACAGTAGGCTGTATGAGACCAAAAGGATACAAGTCAGAGAAAGAGAGAAAAAAAAGCAGGTCAGCCCCCTTCAACACCCACACACACACACACACACACACACACACACACACACACACACACACACACACACACACAGTGATAGTTATGATATTATTTATATATAGTAGTAGTGATATAAACAATGACCTACCTGCTGGTGTTCCGGCTGTCATGGTGATGATGGTGACTGTGGTGATATGCTAGACCGCTCTGTACTGCACCATCTGAAAACAAAATTAACTATATATATATATCAATTATTTATCTATCTCTCTATCTATCTATCTCACTCGTGTTCAATTATTCCACTTTCGTCGCCAGTAAAAGAGTAAATTTTAGAGTCCTAGAGGCGAATGTTCTTTGGCTACGACATTACTTTGGCTGACATAGAAGGTTAGGCTAGATAAAGGTGTTCTGGTTCACTGGGGAGGAGGGAGAGTCGTATGGTGCGGTATTTAATGGGACAGTGGCTATTTATGGGGTGTCTATTTATTTATATATTCATCTATTGTATTTTTAGTTTCCTCCACAGGCCTCCATCAAACTTTAAGAAAAACATCCATTAGATCCGCCTACGAGATTAATTTGTACATTTTTCGGTAGAAAAATTTCACGGCTGAAGGCAGGGTTCTCCACAATTACAGGCTCGCTGTCGCTCGCTAGGAAAACATCGACACCTAAAGGGAACGAAAGGTCTTAATATTGACAAAGAAATAGGGCGAACGGTATTAAAATCGACAAACTAATGGGGGAAAAGTCTTAACAACTCAAAACTAATGGGGGAAACGTCTTAAAAATCAAAACTAATGGGGCTAAGCATGAGGAAGAAGGGGAACCATAAGAAGGGCCCATCTCCCCTTAATGGTAGAAAGAGAGAGAGAGAGAGAGCAAGCGTTAGAGTTAGAGTTAAAATATGACTTCAGAGGCTATCAACCTTTCTGGATTATTATGCCAGCACACTGCAAGTCAAGAATAACGTCAAGACTGGATGCCCTTTTCGAGAACTTCAGTCCCTTGCTTGAAAGAGAGAGAGAGAGAGAGAGAGAGAGACTTGGGTGTCAAAATACAAACTGACCTCTCTCTCTCTCTCACCGTTACAGAGAGAGAAGTATTTAATTGTTTAGATAAACTCAAGGTAAATAAAACGCCTGGACCTGATACAATCACGCCTACAGTTCTAAAGGAAGCTAAGGATGAGCTCTCCAAAACACTGACATTACTATTCAATAAATCCTTGCAGTCTGTAACTATGCCTGATCAGTGGAAGCTAGCCAACGTAACACCGATATTCAAAAAGGCAGCAAATCCCTATCCAGGAACTATCGTCCAATTAGCTTAACCTCAGTTGTATGTAAAATGCTAGAAACGGTCATAAGAGACAGACTCGTAAATCACTTAGAGGATAATAACGTACATATAACATCTTGTAAGTGACCCACGAGGTAAAGCTAACCTTCTTGCGGATATTTTCTCCACCAACTCAACCTTAGATGAAATAAATCAAGATGTCCCTGTACTTAATTTTAATTCGCCTGAAATTCCCTCACTTAAGATCCACACCAGACATGTCAAAAACTATTTTGCAGAATCTCTCAGTAGATAAGGCTCCTGGTCCCGATGAAATTCCTCCAATAGTACTTAAGAATTGCTCCTTGGTGCTCGCTCCTGTATTGGCAAAATTTGTCCGTCTGTGTACTCATACCTCATGCTTCCCAGTACCCTGGAAAGAAGCAAACATCCATCCAGTTCCTAAAAATGTGCCTCTTCCGATCCATCAAACTACAGACCAATAGCTATAACTTCCACTCTTGGTAAAGTCTTTGAAATTATATTAAATAATCACATAATTAAGCATCTTGAGAATAATAAATTAATCAGTGATAGGAAATATGGTTTTAGACGATGTCGGTCAACTGCAGACATTCTTTGCCTTCTTACGCATCAAATCAACCAAGCTACAGACCAACATGGTGAAACACATACAATAGCACTGGATATATCAAAGGCATTTGATAGAGTCTGGCATCAATCCTTATTATCGAAGATGTCACACTACGGCCTTGCATCATTAGTTCCACTAATTTCTTCTTATCTTCATAACAGAAAAATAAGTGTAATGGTAGATGGCCTTTATTCTCAATTTCACTCAATAAATGCTGGTGTTCCCCAGGGATCAGTTTTGGCCCCAACTCTGTTCCTCATTCATATCAATGATCTCATATATACCACTCATAATCCAATACATTCCTACACAGATGACTCGACACTCCACAGGTCCTTCACATTTACCAATTCTTTCACCCAATCCGATCTTATAAATTCAAAAATAAACACTGCACTTTCTCTGAACCAGGACCTTTCTAGAATTGAGGAATGAGGACAAAAGAATCCAGTTTCCTTTAATGCACAGAAAACCAAGTACATTCAATTTTCTAACCGACAGAATCTCACTGACTCCCATATATTTTTTAATGATGTAAATATTCCCACTTCCCCTAGTATTGACATTCTCGGTGCAACATTAACTACTAACTTGAGCTGGACACATTATGTTAGAAGCATTGCTAAGAATTCCTCTAAAAAAATGGGACTCCTGCACAGAGTTCGAGAATTCTTCACTGACGAGCAGTTGGCCGTAATATATAAAAGTCATGTGCGTTCTCAGATGGATTACTGTTCACCTCTGTGGAGTGGAAGTGGAGTGGTTGCATTGAGGCAGTTGGACAAAATTCAAAATAAAGCTATTAGATTAATCAATAACCCTGCAATCACACAGGACCTTCCTACATTATCCATACGAAGAAATGTTGCATCCCTTGCGTTATTCTACAGATATTTTCACAGCAATTGTTCCGAGGAACTTGCTTCAATTGTGCCGCCTCTCCACATCTTTCCCCGTAGAACTAGGGCAGCTGAGAGCGCCCATGAATTTACACTTTCTCCTCCACAATGCAGAACTTCTGCTTATCAAAATTCATTTATCCCTAGAAATACTACTCCTTGGAATTCACTTCCCTCGAATTGCTTTCCACAAACTTACAATCTACAAATGTATAAATCCAGTTGTTACAAACATTTTATGAATGGAGGATGCCTTTAGGCACATGGACCTTTTTGTTTTATCTGTGTTTTTCCTTCCTCCCGTTCATTGTCTCTTTAAAAAAAAAAAAAAAAAAACTTAAAGATACTCAACACGGCTTTCGTAAAAAAACGTTCCTGTTTAACAAACCTCTTAGACTTCTTCCACGATATCCTCAACCTCTACGATGAGAGTAAAGCTGTAGATATTATATACCTTGATTTTCAAAAGGCCTTTGACAAAGTTCCCCACAAATGTTTACTGCTAAAACTAAAAGCGCATGGAATACAAAACGGTGTGTTGAAATGGATAGAAAATTGGCTCAGCGACAGAAAGCAAAGAGTAGTCATAAACGGTAAGGCATCTAAATGGACCAATGTAAGTAGCGGGGTACCACAGGGATCGGTACTAGGACCAATTCTCTTTCTAATTTACATCAACGACATAGATGATGGTCTCACCTGTACAATCTCAAAAATTTGCTGACGATACAAAAATTGCAAATAGTGTACTCTCAGAAGAACAAGTTGACGATATGCAACACAATCTAGATAAATTGTCATGTTGGGCCCAAATTTGGCAAATGAGTTTCAATGGGGATAAATGTAAAGTACTACATATCGGATACCTAAATGAGAAAGCAAACTATTCGATGAATGGCACTCCGCTTAAGAATGTAAACAGAGAAACCGATCTGGGAGTAACAATATCGAGTAACCTAAAACTGAGTCAATAATGTTCAGAAGTTGTTAAGAAGGCAAACAAAATAATTGGCTTTATAGGAAGGTCATTTGAGCATAAATCCAAAGAAGTTATCCTAACCCTTTACAATTCCTTAGTCCGCCCTCTTCTGGAATACTGCGTTCAGTCCTGGTGCCCTTATTACCAAAAAGATATAAACAAGCTAGAACGAGTTCAACGTAGAGTTACCAAAATGATACCTAGCCTAAAGAGCCTATGAAGCCTATGAAGCCTATGAAGAGCGTCTTAGAGACTTAAATCTATTTCCTTTAACCCAGCGCAGATTAAGAGGTGACTTAATTCAAGTGTTCAAAATCATCAAAGGCATCGACAATACGAAGTGTAGTAAGTACTTCACTATCGACCAATCTAATTACATGCGGGGAAACGGTTGCAAAATTATTGGTATATCTTTTAACTCGCACGAATCTAAGAATTTCTTCTTCAATCGAGTTGTCAACTTGTGGAATGGGCTTCCCCGAGACGTTATAGACTGCAGCACCGTTGATTCATTTAAACTCCGCCTAGACAAATATCTCGCATCAAACCCGCGACTGACTGCGTTTGTAAATGAATAACTTTATTATATCCCCCCCTCAGTTACTAACCCATCTGTCCCCTACTAACTTCCTAATCCTGCCACGGACATTAGTTCCCTTTCCAATGTTCCCTTACCCACTCTAAACCACTGGACACTTGATCCTCAGTGTTTTGGAGGACAAGCAGCCTAGAAGGGTCACTAGACCTGTTGTTGCTTGATTTCCTATATACTCCTTCATACTCCCTTTGTACTCTCTCCTCTCTCTCTCTCTGTATGCCATCTCTACTAGACTTATGTACTGACCACCTCGTTTGGATCGTAAGGTCTGTGTGGCTGGTGTATTTATGTAAATCTATGTAAATCTCTCTCTCTCTCTTTCTTCTTTTCTATCCTTTTCTTCAACTTTCCTTTTCTATGGGATATGACATCTTTACTAGAATTAAGTCCTGAATCACTACCTCGTTTGGATCGTAAGGTCTGTGTGGTCAGTGTATCTATGTAAACCTCTCTTTCTTTTTGTCTCTCTCTCTCTCTCTCTCTCTCTCTCTCTCTCTCTCTCTCTCTCTCTCTCTCTCTCTCTCTCTCTCTCTCTCTACCATTAAATACAGCACAATACGACTCTCTTTGCTCCCTAGTGAGCAGAACACCTTTATCTAATCTACCTACCTTCTCTCTCTCTCTTGCAACTTTTGATATTAAAAGATTGATTTAGACTGACGTTTTCATTGTAATACTAATACAGTATATGAGGCATACATGCAACATATCATTGTGTACATATATACTGTATATGTGAGATCCTAAGACAGTTTGGTCATTGTCGTTAATGTTTTGTTTTGTTTTATTTATTTTTGAATTACCACTACTACAATAATCAGTGTTCCTCAGAACTCTCTCAGTGTATACCACCCCCTCTTCTTAGAGCACGTAACACCCGTCTTGCAACACAATTTCACCCCTACTCTGTGCAGCTCTCCAACCCAAGAGTGAAACTTTATTCTCAATGTTTTCGTCTAGTCAACAGCTGAGCTCTGGAACTCTCTCCTAGTATCAGTCTTTCCCTCATCCTATGACTTAAATTGCTTCAAACTCTGTGTGTCCAGACATTTTGGCTTGAACATCCCCCCCCCCCCCCCTCCCACCAAGCCCAAAATGTCATACTTGTTTTTGTCTAAAATGCTTCTTTCAACATAGGCGAATAGCATAGACACCCATATGACATCCCTAACCCCACCCCAACCTAATTTGAGCCACCCATCTTCACCCTTCAAGATACTACATCAATACTACAAAATACTTCATCATGTTCAAGAGGATATAGATGCAAAATATTAAATCATGTTTAAAAGGATAGAACTGTTATCTTGCTACACTAAAATCACCCATCTAACATCTCTACCACACCCTCCCTGTTTTCAAATATATAAACCAATATTATACCTCACCAAAGTCCAATATATCTACCAACTCACCGACATACCTGTACATTAATATATGCCATAAATCGCAAAAATAAAGCCACAATCTCTACATTATCGCTCTTAAATGTCTCAAACGACAGAATATCGCTAGAATTCATGTATTTAGATGTAAAATCTAGCGGAAAAGTAGCTAAATTGGCAACACTGCATAGAAAATATGGAACAAATTCTATAGTATGCCTTATAAATCTTGCCTTTTCTCCGTTTTCTCTAATAGCTGCTCCACTTAGAAAACGCGGCAAACGTGTTTTTATGAGTAACTATGGTAATTTTCATGAACAAATTGAGAAGTTATACTGGGTGTCCTAGGAGGAAAGGTCATAACTTTGGGAAATTATAAATGTCCTAAATAACAGGCTCACTATCATTCGCCAGGAAAAAAAAATCTACACCTAAATAGCACGAAAGGTCTAAATATTGACAAAGAAAATGGGGTGAGAGATCTTAAAATCGACAAACTAATGGGCCGAACATCATAAAATCTGAAAACTAATGGGACTAAACATGAGGAAGAAAGGGGACCGAAAAAACGACCCATCTCCCCTTAATGTAAAACATCTGTTCTCGTCGCATTTTTACTATCGATCTATCTATCTATTTACTCAGACCCATTTCCGAATTTTTTTTCTGAGGGTGGCATTTATTCTATGTCAATATTTTCTTTTCTATGTGCATGAAGGAGACAAAAGGAAAAGCTGCCTGAATCAAGTGTCCCCCCAGGTTAATTAACCCTTTGAGTACAGTTGGCCAAATAAGTGATGTCGAGGCACCAAATGTATTTCGATCAATAATTGGTATCAGCACTATCTAAGCATTAATTTATCGTTTCGAGTGAGATAGACAAACATGTCCCTATCTTTGCACACCCTAGTCAACATCCAACCGACCGACATTAATACAGCACACAGAGAGCAAAACATAATGACAGCGGCGACACTACTTATTTGACCAACCGTACCAGCGACGTGTTCTAGTTTTTGCTAGCTGTATTTAGACGATATTATGCAGCTTAGGAAGGATCCATGGTAGTTAAAAGGGTTGGTTGAGGTAGTTTGAAGTCTTATTATTGCTAGACGTCATTCCTAAGCTGAATATAATCGTCTAATTGTTGCGAGAAGATGATGAAAAGGACGTCCCTGTTACTGAACGGGTTCAGGAGTGTTGGAAAGAAGTGTGGTGTGCTTGTTAAGTGTAGTGAAATCAATAGGAGGAGGAAGTGTTTACGAGAAAAATCTGGATTACTCTCTGTTTAGATGAGGCACAAATAGAAACAGTGGGGGAAGCCAGGCATATGAAATAAGAGTTCCAGCAACTCCCTTTTTTTCTATATTCCAACTACTCCCTCTCGGGCATAGGCTGAGAGCCTGTACATTCTACCGCTCAACACAGTGAAGCCTGTGAGGTCTCATTCCAGTCTAGGGAATGTGCTTCACTGTCTCATCCCTTAGACTTGGACCCTCGCTCTCAGAATGCCACCTATTGAGTAATTAACTCACTAGGCATTGGCCCCCTGTAGCATATTTTGAATATGGGAATATTCATACAGTTCTATTTAATCAGGGAACAATGAGGGTATTTTGGGGGCATTTCGGTGGGCTTTGTAGTAATGCACTGATACTAGGTACAGCACAAATTCCATCCCAATAATATCTTTACATTGACATATCGGGATTCGATCCCAGGTCCATTGGATTACCAGTCCAGTGGCAAGACCACTCCACCACACCTCCCCTTGCCTATGTGGCCTCCCCTGGGTACTGCCCTGCTCATTTGGTGCCTATAATATCCTATATATGTTATAGATGAAGCAAATCAATATAGAAAAAAACATTATCTGCAATGTGTATGCACAGGTCATACCTCAGGATGAAGACTACTATGTCATATTACAAGGGACTGGAGTTCTCGAAAAAGGGCTCCAGTCCTGATTCTATTCTTGACTTAGTGTTCTGGGTTAACCCTTACTGTACCAGCGACGGCATACAGCCGTCAGTAAAAAAGTAACTCATCAGTACCAGCGATGGAAGACGTCCGTCAGTAATATACGGTCCTTGTAACTGCCCGTATCAAGCGTTACCTGGTACCATGACTTGTACACACTGCTCTGAGGCATTGGCAACACTTCCCAGCTTGGATTCAAGCTCCCACAGGCTAGCTGGGTCAGTACTTCTCTAACTTTCGGGGTGAGAGGGTGTTCTCTCTTGAATCTGAAGCCATTTTGGCCACAATGCCTGGTACTGGAGAGTACATTTATAGTAAAATACTCTAGTTCAGGTGGGGTTAATAAACCAGAAGGGTTGCTAGCCTCTGAAGTCCTATTCTAAATAACTAACATATTTCATATGTAACGCATATACTAAAATAAAAGATATAGACAAAATAGTGAAAGATGTGTCGGGGAAAAGGGGGGTACGCATTTTATAACCTGACAGTGTGCAGTAGAGCGCTGTGAAATACTGTTGTGGCGGGTTGTCAATAGCGGCCATATTCCTAAATGATACCGCAGTAAAAACTGTTTTTCATGGGGGAACTTCATGGAAATCTATAAAAATATCATTAACCCCTTCTGTACCATCAACATCCTTATAGTTTTAATCCTGGCTACTACTGTTTTATTCAGTTTAGAAAGGATCTCTAGCAATTATAAGGTTTCGAAATTGTTAATTCAAACCTTTTAACTACCACAGATCCTTCCTGAGTTGCATACAATCGTCGAGAAATAGTAAATAAACATCGCTGTATTAATGTCTTTCAGATGTTGAATAGGGTGGGTATGTGTAGGAACATGTTTGTATATCTCGCTCAAAAAGAAGAAATCATGTGTAAATATTGCTGATACCAATTATTGATCAAAATAGACTTGGTGGCCAGACATCACTTATTAGACCGACTGAGCAACGCAAAATGACACCCGATATTACCACTCGACCAGATATGCCAATAATTTAACTCGAGTCAATAAGTCCTGTGTTATGACCACTGAGCCACAGTATACACACACACACACACCATGTTTCCCTCTTCCTATGACTTAAATTGCGTCAAACTCCACGTACCTAGGCAATTTGGCTCGACTGTTCCTTGTTTTTGGCCCTGTCACTCGTTCAACTCTGGGGGAGTCACTCGTCACATGCAGTTTTGCCTTTTGTCTCTCTCATCCACATAGGGAAAAAAAATAAAAAACACACACACACACTCACTGAGTCACACACACAATACTCAACAGACAGACATTGAGCCCTGGACAAAATGATTAGGCTACAGCTGATCGTGTTAAGGGGAAATGGGTCGTTTTTCTAGACCCCCTTCTCCCCCATCTTTAGCCCCATTAGTTTACACATTTCATGACTTTTGGCCCATTAGTTTGGCGATTTTAAGAATATTCGCCCCATTTCTTTGTCAATATTAAGACTTTTCGTGTTATTTTGGTGTCTATTTTTTCCTGTCGAGCGATAGCGAAGCCTGTAATTTAGTGGAAACCGATTTTTCAATCGAAAAATGCACGAATTTATTTTGAAGGAGGGTCTTAGAGGGTGTTTTATTTAAGCTTGATGGAGGGCTAGGGAGGAAACTTTAAAAATTATAAAAAGATACATAAATGAGGAAATAAATATGCCCCTCCCCCCTTAACCCGTACTGTACATGGGGATATTGTCAAGGGAATTCCTCTTTTCATGCATACATTTCATCCAGATATTAATTCAGCCATGCATGTTTCGCCAGTGTTGAAAACCACCACTTTTATATATATTTTTTATTCCATAGCCCAGATCCAGAATCATGGACCTCTTATATATATATTGTTATGCTATTATGCAAATGTATGCATTGGGGCAGATTAACCCGGGAAGCGCGGAGCTATGGTATTTGAAATGTCCCGCCAGGCGAAGGTATTTTTGTTCATTCCTCTCGAAAATTGTAACTTTTAGCTATTGTTTCAGCTTACTTATTATTACAGGACAGTACTGTACAACACGGGTTACGTAAATTACTATACTTGTTAAAGCCAACGTTCGCTCTTAGTTACCGTGAAGCCACAGAGTGTGAGGTGAAGTTGAATGGTCAGGCTATGGAGATTGTCAGCTCATTTAACCCTTTCACGCATTTATGATGCAGAGGTTGCTAGATTAGCAATAAGAAATAGAGTTATCTCACTCTTATAATTACCTCTCCAAAATTAGTTTTCTGCCCACAGATAACTCAAAGACAACTGCAGAGGTTGAAGTAACTAAACTAAAGGTTTCTAAATACCCCTGATGGTAACAAAGGCTTTAAAGTATCCCCAATAGGCTCAAGATTGCATCATATGTCGGAGAGGGTTAAGTATCTGGGCAGTGTGCTGAGTAAAGATGGGACTATGGATGAAGAAGTGCGGGAGAGGGTGAAACAGGGGAAGAGGGTTGTAGGAATGCTGAAAGCAGTAACAAGAAATAGGGTGGTCAGCATAGAAGTGAAGAAGTCCTTATATGACAGTGTGGTAATCCCAACATTGACTTACGGAAGCGAAGCATGGACGTTCGTGGAGAGACTCGGACCAAGAGTCAGAGGGGTGGAAATGAGGTACTTGAGAAGTGCGTGCGGAGTTACATGGAGGGATAGACAGACGAATGAGGAAGTAAGAAGGAGGTGTGGTGTGGAGGTAGATGTGCTGGAAAGTGTGCAAAGGAACACCTTGAGCTGGTTTGGCCATATGGAACATATGGGAAGCGAGAGAATGACTAAGATGGTGTATGAGAGCGAGGTGGAAGGACAGAGAGGGAGAGTTAAACCGAGAGAAAGGTGGAAAGATGGAGATAAGTATATGAATGAAGGCAGTGGTGGATGGGAGGAGGGGTGTCGACTGACTGGGGACAAAGGTGCATGGGGGTGTTTAATTCGTGGCCACCCCTTCGGGGATCACGGCGTCAGGCAATAGATAGATAGATACTGTACATAGATAGATATACCTCGCATGTAATGCATCAAAACAATTACTTCGATCGTGTGTGTACTAACCTGTGAGCGTGTGTATGTAAAACAGCCGTGTGTACTCACCTGTGAGTGTGTGTACGGTAGACAGCACTAACAGCAACCAGCACAGCAGCACCGGCACAGCAACTCGAGCCATTATTTCTTCTTTCACTATCATATATTTTATTTAAGTCAGCTGTTAAATCGTGATATCTTGAGTGGTTTTACGATTTAATTGGATGTCCCTTGATAGCGTAATGGTTAGTGCCCTGGATTTCGGTTTGAGTATCCTAGGTTCGAATCCTGGGAGTACCACATGTATTAATTAATTTAGCTTTTACGATTTGATTTTGTTTTCTCTTGATAGCGTAATGGTTAGTGCTCTGGATTTCGGTGTGAGTTTCCTAGGTTCGAATCCTTGGAGTACCACATGTATTCATTAATTTCATTGATCTCGTTAATTAGGTTTATTTGTAAATTAATTGGTGGGTTGTTGAAAACAAATATGAATTATATATCCGGTATGTCATTTTTGTGTATATACGGCATTATTTGCTTTCGTATAATTTGTAATGTTTTAAGGCAAGAATGATATGTTTTAAATTATGCTTATATATTAATTATATATCCGTCATGTTAATGCAGTGCATAATTATATAATTTGCTTTCGTATGTTTATTGTTTTAAGGCAAGAATGATATGTAATGGTTTGTATGGGTTTCCTGTTTGATTGTCACTAGAATTAAAGCACCTTGGCCATGGTGTTATATAAATTATTGGTTACGCATTTTAATATTTATTAAAGTCAGTGCTTCAATCGCTCCCTTAGTATAGTATACTTATATATTGTATTAATTGTTTTATTATATGTATTACCATTTTAGTATACATATTGATTGTAATACTTATTTTATTATTACTAGTTTATTAATCATATTTATTTGATTACCTATTATATTTGTATTATTACTATTAATTATATTTATATATTTTATTACTTATTTTATGTTATTATTTACTAGTTTATTACTTATTTTATGTTATTATTTACTAGTTTATTCTACTTATTTTATGTTATTATTTACTAGTTTATTACTTATTTTATGTTATTATTTACTAGTTTATTACTTATTTTATGTTATTATTTACTAGTTTATTACTTATTTTATGTTATTATTTACTAGTTTATTCTACATATTTTGACAAACGTAGTGGATAATTCTCGTCCCTTCTCGCAGGCATAACTCAATATTATATTACGATCAATTGCTTAGTATATTCACGAAGTTTGTTTAGCTTATAAGCATTAAACCAA
The DNA here is from genome assembly GCA_032716605.1 of Paralithodes platypus. Classification (NCBI taxonomy): domain Eukaryota; kingdom Metazoa; phylum Arthropoda; class Malacostraca; order Decapoda; family Lithodidae; genus Paralithodes; species Paralithodes platypus. The sequence continues at coordinate 202,210 of CM064535.1, forward strand.
TTTGTCATTTTGCTATCGTTCGCTCTCTAGGATATTCTATGTAATACATTCTGAACATTCTGTCGATCTTCAACTGTTCTTTCAGTTTATGGCATCTCATTGGTTCCTCTTCTTCTCGATTTCATTGCCTGAAGGAGAAACAATGTATAATTAGAATAATAAAAGATATACGTATGGACATTGTTATATATTATATGTGTTATATACAATACTGGTTGATCAATGCTAATAGTTTGGCTGGGGGAAGACCTAACTAAACCTTAACAATGTTAAGGGGGTAGAGCTTGGTTGTTGGTAGATATATTTATCTATTAATGTATTTATTAGTTTCCTCGCTAGACCTCCATCAAGCTTACAAAAACACCCCCTAGACCCCCTTTCAATATAAATGTGTACATTTTTCGATAGAAACATTTCCTGGCCGAAGGAAAAAATGTTCCATCTAAAATTAGAGACTCGCTATCGCTCACCAGGATAAATTCGACACCTAAAGGGCACGAAATGTCTTAACATTGACGAAGAAATGGGACGAAAGGTCTCAAAATCGCCAAACTAACGGAACGAGCGTCTCAAAACCTGAAAACTAATATGCTAAACATGAGGGAGAAGGATGTCCAGAAAAGCTAGTACCCCCCTTAAAGTTAGTATAAACTACACACACTTACAATGAAAATATGTAATTTCTACTTGTCCAACGTAACGATGGACATAATTATGACCTATTAATGTTTTGATAATATGCTATATATATACAGTACGGTATACAGCACTTGTGTGTTACGGGGTCCCGTGTTACAGAGGGAGAAGTGTTAAGAGAATACAAGAATAGGTATACAAGTTTATTAAGGGGAGATCTCCACTTGAGGGATTTTTTTCTTGACCCCTTTCTCCCTCATGTTTAGCCCCATTACTTTTGATATTATAAAACGTTCGCCCCATTACTTTAGTGATTTTAAGAACTGTCACCCCATATTAAGACCATTCGTGCCATTCAGGTGTCGATTTTATCCTGGCGAGCGATAGCGAGCCTGTAATTTAAGAGGAACCGGCCTTCGGCCGGGAAATTTTTCTACCGAAAAATGTACAAATTTATCTTGAAAGGGACTCAAGGGGGTATAATTTAAAGCTTGATGGAGGTCTAGGGAACAAAGTAAATACCTCCCCTTAAGTATGGGAACAGTGAACATTAAATATTTATACTGATCGTCAGAGAATAATACCTAGTGACCAGTAGCGACATTGGTAGAGCGCTCAGTTTCTAACCGGGAGGACCGAGTTCGATTCTCGCCTGGTGGAGATGTTTGGGCAATCTCTTTACACCCCTTGCCTCTGTTTCGCCTGGCAGTAAAATAGGTTACGCGGCAGGGTGAAAGGGGGTCTTCGGATCCTCCGGCCCTTCAACCCCCCCCCCCAAACAAAAAAGAAAAGAAAGAAAAGAAAAGAAAAGAAAACAAATATCATCAAAATACAAACAACAAGATAACATAATACATCGTAATAGGACATCTGACAAGCACGTACACTAAGAGACGCAATGATGATTAATGACATTCTAATCAGGCTCAAATGTGTGGGGGAATAGCTAGCTTAATTTTAAGGGAGCCCACCTCTCTTTTCTTCTCTTTCTCTCACTCTCTCTTTGGCTTGTATCCATTCGGCCTCATTCAGCCTACTGTTTTAAGACGTTTACCCCCATCCAGGTGTCAATATTTTCCTGACGAGCGGTAGCTAGCCAGCATATATAAATATATATATTTGTTTGGACAGCAAGCTAAATTTGTGAATTTTTCGATAGAAAAATGTCTCCGGCGAAGCCAGATTTCTCCATACAATGCTGGCTCGCTATCGCTCGCCAGGAATAAATCGACACCTGGATGGGGATAACCGTCTTAAAACAGTTGGGTGAATGGGGCCGAATGGATACAAGCCAGGGAAAGAGAGAAAGGAGAGAAAGTTTTAAAAAAAAAACCGGTGACCGCCCTTAATAAGCACTCTGAATAACATAGTTCCTTCTTAGTCTGCATACAATCGTCTAGTGTTAGCCAGAATTAAAGGTAACGAAAGCATTCACCTATTAATATAGTGTTAAACGTTTGTCCAACCTCTAAGTCGCCAAACCGCTGCATTACCTATATGTGAAAAGCTCAACCATACCTACATATTACATTAGGATGATATGTACCTATTTGAGTCCTAGAGGTAGATTATGACCTAAAGACAATCGTTAATGGTAACCAGAATATGATGAAAATTACGTCATGGTGGTGAAGGGGTTAAATGGCAACTGATGTTAATTAGCGTTCCGTTAAAGGGGATCTGAAAGCCAGATCTCGGATAAGTAAAAGCGTCTCTAAATCACAGTAATATCTATCCAAACAGACCTGGGTTTAGATATTATGAGATCGGTCAATACCGGTACCGGTACTCCTTTTTCTGTACCTGGCAGGGTGAACTGCAGGTCTACTAGGGCCGGTCAACACCTAGTAAAGTTACCTGGCCGGGATTAGCCATTGCAGGTAAAGTTTAGTTACACAAACACACAAATACACTGAAAAGGGCCAGAGGACACCTAGTGAGGCCAGGAGGCACTCATATTTCAGAGGGGAGATGAGATACCTTCCGTGATCTGGTCTGAGCACCTAGGCTATTTGATTTCGATGTTCTCAGTCCTATAATGGGTACATGGAGAAATGGCATGTTTCGTGGTCTCAATAGGAGACATAGATCTTTTTTACTTTGGCGATGGGGATATATATATATATATATATATATATATTCTGACATACGGAGCCCTGTATGTTTATTTAAGAGTAAGAATTAAGAGTTGAAGGAGTGCCGAATTACCCAGGCGGCGAAACAGACCAGCGAGCGAACCAGCGAGTGGGAAACCAGCTCGTCTGCATACCAGCAAACAAGCCTTCACACCTGCGTGCGTCATATGGGGACCCTGCAAACTACTTCGATGACCCGACGCTATGACGATGATCGACGCCAAGCGACACCATTGGACCACGCACCTGTTACGCAACTAGAGGAGCTGTGATTGGGGTGCGCACCATCCCACGCCTCCTGATTCGTTCCTACACCATCATTGCATAGTATATAAGACCCGAGTAGTGGGCATTCAAATCAGTCTCATTTGGAGTTGGGAAGGTGAACTTGCAGCTGGAGGAAGACGGGGTGAAGTATTATAATGGGATTGTGACTGTCAGTCAGATTATATAAGTGTGTGTTAAGTGTGTTCGGTGTAAACACTTACGTTATGTTGGTTAGTGAGATATGTGATTGGGAATTAACGTTAACGCTACTATTATGTACTTAACTATTTTAGTTGACTGACTTGTGGACTAAAACAACTCTTCAAGTAATTGGGTTATGATAAAAGTAATACTATTGTTTTATATTAATACTTGCGAGTTCTTTCATTTTCTTTTAATTAAGCTTACATTGCTGGTAAGAACAAGAACGGTGATACTATTGTCTCATATTAGTAATATCGCCTTAGACTAACATGGCTGTTTTAATGTTACTTCTAGTGATTTCCTAAGCTGAAGAAAATTCTTTTACCTTCAAAATATTATTTTTGCTTTTCATATTATTTGAGTGAGACCTGAATCGAATCTATGAAGCGATCCTGTAACTTAATTTACTCATAATCAAACCTCAATGTTACGTGGTTAAGAAATACATTTATCTAATTATTAAATATATATCTAACTTTTTATGTGACTTTGATATTAATCCTGATAATAATAATATAATACTATTAACGTAAAACAAGAACCAAGAATAATAACTACATTAAATATAAATAAAAGGACATGATATAAGAAAACTATCTATTCTATCTAAACTATCTAAAGGGTAAGAGACAGAAATATTCTTACTTTAATATTTATCTTTCAAGACTTTTATAGAATTAATAGTCCTTCTTTAGATATAACTTATTCGGTTCATAACCATAGCCTACTAAGCTTCGGTTAAATAATAATTCTTTATAAATACTACATAACTTTAATTAGTTTCAGTATTTTTCCATAATTAAAGAGTATCAGTCAATAAAGGATACCAATTCCTAAGATCCAAAAGGAAAGGAAGCAACAACAGAAAATAATGTTATTAGATTTTACTTTTGTTTTGCCTTCAGCTGACTGATACCTTAATATATATCTCTGTGCTATCTAGATTCATCAAGTTAACCACTTGAGGATCAAGATACGTAACAGAAGAGTGGCGACCTTGCCAGGATTCGTTTCATACAGTTTCACTCAGTTTCATTACCGTTTCACTACTTAAAAATCAAATATTAATCATGCCTGATCTAATTCATGACGAAGATGCTCGAGTTTTCGTAGAATCAGAACCCACAGCCCCTGATATTGACCGTCTGTTAAAATCCGAACTGAAAGTGCTTGCCTCGCATCTCCAGTTAACTGTCTCAAACATGTCCAAAGTAGAGGTGGCTCAGACCATAAAAACCCACCTATTCCCTGTAGAAGGCGGGGAGGGTGACGGAGCAGTTGGTGGGATCCCGAGTAAACCTAGCCAACTTGATGAACAATTGCCACCTGGTTTTACCGTTGATCAATTATTCAAAGTAGAACACACCAGAGCAAATATAGAACTAGCCAGAATAAAGACCGAACATTATGAATATCAATATCGTACGGCTCAACTAAATGTCAACACAAATGCTCCCTTAATTGCTCCCCCTCTGGGATTGACTATGACCAGTGTCATTCCACCTTTCACTGAGGATAATGTGCAGGATTTCTTTGTTTTGTTTGAGGAAGTTGCTGGAGGTATGAGGTGGACAAGAGATCAATGGCTTTTTATGTTACAAACCGTTTTGACAGGGCAGGCTCGAGCCACGTATTTGTCAGAAGTAGCAGAGGTTAGGCAGGATTATAACAATCTCAAAGAAGCTATCCTAAAAACCTATCAATTACAGCCTGAGGCTTACAGGCAATCTTTCCGTAAAACACAGAAGAAAGTAGAAGAAACCCATAAGGTATTTGCCAGGACAATGACTAAAACTTTCAATCATTGGGTCAAGAGTAAGAAAGTCACAAGCTACAACGATCTGAAGGAGTTGATCCTGTTAGAAAATTTCCTATGGAAAATTGATTCTTCTGTAGCCTATCATTTGAGGGGGAAAAAGGTAGATTGTCTTGCCGACGCCGCTGACATGGCTGACACATACGTGCTCAACAACAAATGTCGTGGAAAGAAGCCCTACGATAATTCTAGTTCTAATTCTAAGTATCCCAATTACAAATCTGACAGACCCAGTCACTCACAAGCCTGTAAAGTCTTCCCCAGCTAGCCAAAATAGAATTGTTCCCCCAACTAAAAATGCGACTCATGGCACTGGTAACAGAGGTGGGGCCCAAAGTAATAGTAATGCTCAAAGAGGGAACATTCCCGTATCCCCTAAAGTATGTACTTTTTGTGGCAAGAGAGGCCACCTAGCTTATCAGTGCTGGGCCAAGGAGAAAACCGAGAGATCGGGGCAGACAGTTGCCGCCGTATCTCAAACTCCATATGTGCCTTTAATGCAGGACTCCCGACAGAAGGAGTACCTAGCACCAAAAGTTCCTTTAATGCAGGACTCCCGACAGAAGGAGTACCTAGCACCAAAAGTTCCTTTAATGCAGGACTCTCGACAGAAGGAGTACCTAGCAGCTAACGTAAACCATCTAGACAGGGGTGTAGTAGCATGCGTGGTGCAACCCACTAGGGTTAAGCCAATAATAATTTCACCATCAGTGCAGGACAGTTACCGTCCCTTTATTTCATCTGGCAACGTGAGATTAAATGGTTGTATGCATGAGGTAAAAATTCTGAGAGACACAGGTTCTACTAGCACCCTCATGGTGAATCCTTACACTGAGTGCCCACCTGGCGAACCAGTTATAATGAGATGTGCTGGAGGCCAATTTTATGCATACTTGGTAAAAGGCGAAATTGAATGCGAGTTACTACAGGGTGAGGCCACCATAGCTTTGTGTAGGTCCCAAGATATCCCTGTGCCTGGGGTAACACTCCTTTTGGGGAATGATGTAGCAGGTGAGAAGGTCCGACCAGACCCCATTTTGTCACTTTCCCCTGTTCACGAGCCACTAACCGGTGAGCTCGAAAAGGAGATGCCAACAGTTTTCCCTGTGTGTGCTGTCACACGTTCAATGTCTCAAGTAGCAGTTCCCTCAGACAGAAATGTACCGAATGTAAGAGTTGATGAAAGGGATGATGAGAGTGTGAATGAAGCTCCAACTGTGCCTGATGATGTGACTGAGGTGGATTTATCTGACACCTTTATGGCTCATCTTGACCCTAACGATGACCATGAAACCCCTCCAAATTGTCCTAGTGGCCTGGTAGAGCTACAGAGAGATGATAGAGAATGCAAGGAGTTAGCTGCCAGGGCCGTGAGTGAAGAGGAATGTGAGAAGGAGGGTGGTGAATGTTTCTACCTCAAAGGAGGAGTATTGTGGCGTAGATGGAGACAGCCACACAGACCAATCGATGACGTGGCCTGGGACGTCCATCAAGTAGTAGTCCCTAAACCTTGTCGTAGAGATATCTTGGAAATGGCACATTGTACACCATTGGCAGGACACCTAGGTGTGAGAAAAACTCTAGACAGAATCAGAGCCCACTTTCACTGGCCAGGAATGCGTGCAGATGTAGTGGAGTTTTGTAGAGTGTGTCACACTTGCCAGATGACAGGAAAACCCAATCAGAAGATGCCTGTACATCCTCTGGTGCCCTTGCCCGTCTTCGAGAATCCTTTTACTCGGGTGGTAGTGGACATTGTAGGCCCATTGCCTAAGACTTCCCAAGGTAACAATTATTTATTAACGATTATGGACATGGCAACTCGCTACCCAGAGGCTATACCCTTAAGGACTACCTCTGCTCCAACTGTCATCAAGGAACTGCTCAAATTCTTCACCAGAATGGGTTTCCCCCATGAGGTGCAAAGTGATCAAGGAACTAATTTTACCTCTAACATTTTCCAGCAGTCTCTGAAGGAGTTGGGTATCGAGCATGTTAAGTCGAGCACCTACCACCCAGAGAGTCAAGGGGTTCTCGAACGGTTTCATCAAACCTTGAAAGCCATGTTGCGTAAATATTGTACAGAGACCGGAGTTGAATGGGATAAGGGGGTACCTTTTCTTTTATTTGCTACTCGTGAGGTTCCAACTGAATCCCTGGGTTTAATAATAATAATAATAATAATAATATTTATTCAGTTAGCAATTTACAGAGTTGGTACCACATAGTATGTTATAAATATGACATGTACCAGCCTTGCATAATTCCAACTAAGGATAGCCCAATAAGGCCGTTAGGCGTATTTCCATTGGGGTCCTTGTGGGATGAGGTTAGCTGGGGAAATGGGGAGGATAAAGAAATAGATACTTTAGAGAAAGTATTTCTAGGGGGTTATTTTAAAATACCTTACATCCTATAGTAAATATCAGTAATCCGTAATCAGTAATCATTTCAGTTTGGTTTGTCTATCTCTTATGTCGTATCTAGTAGTAGACATAAGCTTGGTGCTCCCTTCTCGCAGCTGTCCGGTTCAGGTGTTCCTTCAGGCTACGTCTGAAGGAATACAGTGTTCTCTTTTCACGGACTGACTGGGGTATGTCATTCCAGTCTTTGATGGCAGTGAAGAAGAATGTTTGCTTACCCTGTCCTTGGATTCTCGGGACCTTAAAATTAAACATCCTGTTTCTTGTATTATGTCCACTCCTCTCATTTGCTTTAACAAAATCATTCTTTTTCCCCTAATGAGCTAGTTTTCGGTCACCAGGTAAGAGGTCCTTTGCAACTATTGCAGCATAGCCTAGTTGGCCAGGAGGGGAACCAAAACCTCCAAGTATGTTTCAGATTTCAAAACCCGGCTGAGATCCTCATGTGAGTTTGCAGCTCAAAACTTGACAGTGGCTAAAAGCTCCATGAAGAACTGGTATGACAGAAAAGCCTGTGAGAGAGAGTTTCAGCCCGGTGATGAGGTTTTGGTCCTGCTCCCCCTTTTTGGCCAACCTTTATCTGCCAAGTTCAGGGGCCCATATAAGATCATTCAGAGGGTGAGCATTACCGATTATCTAGTAACTACCCCAGACAGGAGAAAGCCCACGCAAGTATTCCATATAAATATGTTGAAACCCTACCATAGGTCGCCTGATTCCTCTCCTCCAGATTCTCCCACTGTGGCAGTGAATGTCAGGACCTATGGACAGCCTGGTGCGGACGAAGTCTTCAGTTCTCTTACTGACCCGCAACAGACTGTTCCAGAGCCTGAAGGTATCCATGCAGACTTTGACTTGTCATGTAGCCTATCCAACTTTAAGTATAACTCAGTAGCTTGGGGGGAATTACCATCTAAACTATGTCATCTTCCCTCTGATCAAGCGAACCAACTAATCTCTGTTTTATCTCAGTCTACCAGTGTGTTCCGTGATACTCCAGGGCTCACTTCTTTGGCCGTGCACGACATCGACGTAGGGGATGCAACTCCCATTAAACTATCCCCCTACCGTGTCTCACCACAACGCAGGAGTATACTGCAGGTCGAGCTTGACTTTATGTTATCAAACCAAGTATGTTTTGATCAATAATTGGTGTCAACAATATCCAAGCTTCATTTCTTCATATCGAGTGAAATATGAAAACATGTTCCTACACGTACAACATCTGACAGACATTAATACAGCACAGAGCAAGCCAAACGTAATGACAGCTGGGAGATGACTTATTAGCACAACCGTACCTCTCGGCTCCAGTAGGTGTCAAGGCCGCATTAATCACTAATGAGGAAGGAGGTAGTGAGAACGCTTTATATAGCTCCAACACCATTATCGTTACTGTGAGAGAGAGAGAGAGAGAGAGTACAAAGGAGTACAAAGGAAATCAAGCAACAACAGGTCTAGTGACCCTTCTAGGTTGCTTGTCCTCCAAAACACTGAGGATCAAGTGTCCAAACAGTGGTTTAGAGTGGGTAAAGGAACATTGGAAAGGGAACTACTGCCCTGGAACTAATGTCCGTGGCAGGACTAGGAAGTTAGTAGGGGACATATGGGTTAGTAACTGAGGGGAGGATAAAATAAAGTTATTAATTTACAAACTCAGTCAGTCGTGGGTTTGATGCGAGATATTTGTCTAGGCGGATTTTAAATTATTCAACGGTGCTGCAGTCTATAACGTCTCGGGGAAGCCCATTCCACAAGTTGACAACTCGATTGAAGAAGAAATTCTTAGATTCGTGTGAGTTAAAAGATTTACCAATAATTTTGCAACCGTTTCCTCGCCTGTAGTTAGATTGGTCGATAGTGAAGTACTTACTACAGTTCATATTGTCGATGCCTTTGATGATTTTGAACACTTGAATTAAGTCACCTCTTGATCTGCGCTGGGTTAAAGGAAATAGATTTAATTCTCTAAGACGCTCTTCGTATGGTTTGTTCTTTAGGCTAGGTATCATTTTGGTAACTCTACGTTGAACTCGTTCTAGCTTGTTTATGCCTTTTTGGTAATAAGGGCACCAGCATTGAACGCAGTATTCCAGAAGAGGGCGGACTAAGGAATTGTAAAGGGTTAGGATAACGTCTTTGGATTTATGCTCAAATGACCTGCCTATAAAGCCATTATTTTGTTTGCCTTCTTAACAACTTCTGAACATTGTTGACTCGGTTTTAGGTTACTCGATATTGTTACTCCCAGATCGGTTTCTCTGTTTACATTCTTAAGCTGAGTGCCATTCATCGAATAGTTTGCTTTCTCATTTAGGTATCCGATATGTAGTACTTTACATTTATCCACATTGAAACTCATTTGCCAAATTTGGGCCCAATGTGACAATTTATCTAGATTGTGTTGCATATCGTCAACTTGATCTTTTGAGAGTACGCTATTTGCAATTTATGTATCGTCAGCAAATTTTGAGATTGTACAGGTGAGACCCTCATATATGTCGTTGATGTAAATTAGAAAGAGAATTGGTCCTAGTACCGATCCCTGGGGTACCCCGCTACTTACATTGGTCCATTTAGATGCCTTACCGTTAATGACTACTCTTTGCTTTCTGTCGCTGAGCCAATTTTCTATCCATTTCAACACACAGTCTTGTATTCCATGCGCTTTTAGTTTTAGCAGTAAACGTTTGTGGGGAACTTTGTCAAAGGCCTTTTGAAAATCAAGGTATATAATATCTACAGCTTTACTCTCATCGTAGAGGTTGAGGGTATCGTGGAAGAAGTCTAAAGGTTTGTTAAACAGGAACGTTTTTTACGAAAGCCGTGTTGAGTATCTTTAAGTATGTTATTTTCCTCTAAGTGATTTACGAGTCTGTCTCTTATGACCGTTTCTAGCATTTTACATACAACTGAGGTTAAGCTAATTGGACGATAGTTACTGGGTAGGGATTTGCTGCCTTTTTTTAATATCGGTGTTACGTTGGCTATCTTCCACTGATCAGGCATAGTTCCAGACTGCAAGGATTGAATAGTAATGTCAGTGGTTTGGAGAGCTCATCCTTAGCTTCCTTTAGAACTCTAGGCGAGATTGTATCAGGTCCAGGCGTTTTATTTCCCTTGAGTTTATCTAAACAATTTAATACTTCTCTCTCTGTAACGGTGATATTGCTTAGAACATCTGAATTATCAATCTGAATCGGCGATGGTGTAGGGATATCACTGAGGTCTTCTGTTGTAAAAACTGATGCAAAGAAGGTATTGAGGGCATTACTCATTTGTACTTCGTCTTTGGTGTATTCTCCATTTTCATCGACTAATGGTCCAACAGTTGAAGTACTACTTTTTTCTTTCTGATATAACTATAGAATTCTTTCGGGATTGTTTTACTTTGATTCGCAATATGTAACTCTAGGGGCTTTTTACTTTGCTTAATTAACTTTTTGGCCTTGCGTCGTAGCTCTACAAATTTCACCCGTTCTTCGTCATATTATGAGGATTTTAATCTATCATTAGCAAATTTTTTAGCAAGCAGGCAGTTTGAAATATCTTTATTCCACCATTTGGGCTTATTATTATGGCCTGGACGCCGTATTTTCGATGGTATGCAGTCTTGCACTGCTTCTAGGTAAGTGGTTTCGAATAACTTCCAAGATGTATTTATGTCGTTATTGTTAATTAAAAAGCTCCAGAGAGAGAGAGCGAGCGAGCGAGCTAAGGTGGGTCACCTGCTTTGTTTCTCTCCTGTTCTGTCTTTCTCTGTCTTGTATCCATTGGGCCCCATTCAGCCTACTGTTTTAAGACGTTTATCCCCATCCAGGTGTCGATTTCTTCCTGGCGAGCGATAGCGAGCCAGCATTGTATGGAGAAATCCGGCTTCGCCGGAGACGTTTTTCGATCGAAAAATGTACAAATTTAGCTTGTTGTCAAAACAAAAATATATATATGCTGGCTCGCGGGAAAACATTGACACCTGGATGGGGGTAAAACAGGAGGCTGAATGGGGCCGAATGGATACAAGCTAGAGAAAGAGAGGAAGAAAGGGCCAGGAAAACCAACCCTCCCCCTTTTAAGGCCGCATTAATCACATAGTTGAGGAAGGAGGTAGTGAGAACTCTGTATAACTCCAACACCATTATCCTTACTGTGTGAGAGAGAGAGAGAGTACAAAGGAGTACATAAGGAGTACAAAGGAAATCAAGCAACAACAGGTCTAGTGACCCTTCTAGGCTGCTTGTCCTCCAAAACACTGAGGATCAAGTGTCCAAACAGTGGTTTAGAGTGGGTAAGGGAACATTGGCCCTGGAACTAATATCCGTGGCAGGATTAGGAAGTTAGTAGGGGACAGATGGGTTAGTAACTGAGAGGGGGATAAAATAAAGTTATTCATTTACAAACGCAGTCAGTCTCTGGTTTGATGCGAGATATTTGTCTAAGCGGAGTTTAAATGAATCAACGGTGCTGCAGTCTATAACGTCTCGGGGAAGCCCATTCCACAAGTTGACAACTCGATTGAAGAAGAAATTCTTAGATTCGTGTGAGTTAAAAGATTTACCAATAATTTTGCAACCGTTTCCCCGCGTGTAATTAGATTGGTCGATAGTGAAGTACATACTACAGTTCATATTGTCGATGCCTTTGATGATTTTGAACACTTGAATAAAGTCCCCTCTTAATCTGCGCTGGGTTAAAGGAAATAGATTTAATTCTCTAAGACGCTCTTCGTATGGTTTGTTCTTTAGGCTAGGTATCATTTTGGTAACTCTACGTTGAACTCGTTCTAGCTTGTTTATATCTTTTTGGTAATAAGGGCACCAGGATTGAACGCAGTATTCCCGAAGAGGGCGGACTAAGGAATTGTAAAGGGTTAGGATAACTTCTTTGGATTTATGCTCAAATGACCTGCCTATAAAGCCAATTATTTTGTTTGCCTTCTTAACAACTTCTGAACATTGTTGACTCGGTTTTAGGTTACTCGATATTGTTACTCCCAAATCGGTTTCTCTGTTTACATTCTTAAGCTGAGTGCCATTCATCGAATAGTTTGCTTTCTCATTTAGGTATCCGATATGTAGTACTTTACATTTATCCGCATTGAAACTTATTTGCCAAATTTGGGCCCAACATGACAATTTATCTAGATTGTGTTGCATATCGTCAACTTGTTCTTTCGAGAGTACGCTATTTGCAATTTTTGTATCGTTAGCAAATTTTGAGATTGTACAGGTGAGACCCTCATCTATGTCGTTGATGTAAATTAGAAAGAGAATTGGTCCTAGTACCGATCCCTGGGGTACCCCGCTACTTACATTGGTCCATTTAGATGCCTTACCGTTTATGACTACTCTTTGCTTTCTGTCGCTGAGCCAATTTTCTATCCATTTCAACACACCGTCTTGTATTCCATGCGCTTTTAGTTTTAGCAGTATACATTTGTGGGGAACTTTGTCAAAGGCCTTTTGAAAATCAAGGTATATAATACCTACAGCTTTACTCTCATCGTAGAGGTTGAGGATATCGTGGAAGAAGTCTAAGAGGTTTGTTAAACAGGAACGTTTTTTACGAAAGCCATGTTGAGTATCTTTTAGTAAGTTATTTGCCTCTAAGTGATTTACGAGTCTGTCTCTTATGACAGTTTCTAGCATTTTACATACAATTGAGGTTAAGCTAATTGGACGATAGTTACTGGGTAGGGATTTGCTGCCTTTTTTTAATATCGGTGTTACTTTTGGCTAGCTTCCACTGATCAGGCATTGTCCCAGACTGCAAGGATTCATTGAATAGCAATGTCAGTGGTTTGGAGAGCTCATCTTTAGCTTCCTTTAGAACTCTAGGCGAGATTGTATCAGGTCCAGGCGTTTTATTTACCTTGAGTTTATCTAAACAATTCAATACTTCTCTCTCTGTAACGGTGATATTGCTTAGAACATCTGAATTATCAATCTGAATCGGCGATGGTGTAGGGATATCACTGAGGTCTTCGGTTGTAAAAACTAATGCAAAGAAGGTATTGAGGGCATTACTCATTTGTACTTCGTCTTTGGTGTATTCTCCATTTTCATCGACTAACGGTCCAACAGTTGAAGTAACTACTTTTTTCTTTCTGATATAACTATAGAATTCTTTCGGGTTTGTTTTACTTTGATTCGCAACATGTAAATCCAGGGTCTTTTTACTTTGCTTAATTAACTTTTTGGCTTTTCGTCGTAGCTCTACAAATTTCACCCGTTCTTCGTCATTTTGTGAGGATTTTAATCTATCATTAGCAAATTTTTTAGCAAGCAGACAGTCTGAAATATCTTTATTCCACCATTTGGGCTTATCATTATGGCCTGGACGCCGTATTTACGATGGTATGCAGTCTTGCACTGCCTTAAGGTAAGTGGTTGTGAAACACTCCCAAGATGTATTTATGTCATTATTGTTAGTCAGAAAGGTCCAGTCAGTTTCTTTAAGCTTTGATTTAAGTTTATGAAAATTAACTTTCTTGAAATTAGGGACTTTCTCAATGCTGCTATTTGATTTGTTACTAGTAAACTTTAAAGTGAAAGTTATCGTACGATGGTCGCTGTTACTGAATTCATCACCAACATTCAAATTCTCTATTAATTCTTCTTTTGTTGCGAGTACAAGGTCAAGCACATTATAACCACGGGTCGGGTCGGAGATTGTACAAATTGAAAAAGTGAACTCTCTTGCAAGTTAGCATAGGGGTCGTGTCCAGAGTGTGAAGTAAGAATATCGCCCCATTTAGTCACGGGTAAGTTGAAATCGCCAAGAATTACGGTATCTTGTATGTTAGTTATTTCTGCAATTTGTTCATAAATTTCACTGTCAGTTTGCACTGATTGAGCTGGGGGTCTGTATACTAAAGCTAGTGTTATTTTAGTTCCTCGTTTATTATTTAATAGTACGTAAGATATGTCTATATTCGCAATTTGAGGTTTTGACATTAAGACGGGATTAAGACTTTCCTTTATAAAAAACAGAACTCCTCCTCCATTTCTATTGATCCGACTTTTCTCAAACATGTATAACCAGGAAGCGTATATTCGGCTAAAAAGTCTCTGTCTTCCGTATTTAACCAAGATTCTGTAATGCCGATTATATCATAATGTTCTGTAAACACGATTTCCTCTAGATCTGAAAATTTATTGCGTATGCTACGAGCATTTACATGAAACACCTTAAGAGTATTGGAGTTGGATGTTACCGATTGTGCATTGTCTAAATTTTCAGTTCGTATTTGACTTACACTACCCTGCCTGGGTACCCCCGGTTGACCCCGTTTTTTGAACGGAAATCCTTGACTGCATCGTTCAGCAGACGACCGAGACGTGCAGCTCCTACTTCATTGAGATGTTCACCATCTCCTGAAAACAAAGATTTATCATAGTAAAAATGATCCCACGTGTCGACAAAGCCGATGTCCTCCTCCCTGCAGAGTTTGGCTAGTCGGCGATTTGTACTGGTATTTATGTTGTAGAATCGGTTTTCTACATCAATCCGGGGAACAATTCCTGAAATTAAGATTCTATTAGATTTTTCCTTGAAGGACCTGATCAGCCGCCGGTACTTGTGAAGTAGTTCCTCTGACCGCGTCCGTTGGACATCGTGTGACGCATGTCCAGTGTGAGCATGCTGTACAGAACGCCTAGTCATGCCCCACTCTCGCTAGGATCGTCAGGGCAGGAACTTTGGCTGTAGTCTATGTAGAGTTTCCTAACTTAGTTCATGTGAGCCGTTGTACTATAAGTAATATGAATATGTATTTTGTTTTCATCTGAGTCAACGAGTTCTATTTTATATCATTAGTTATAAGTATTGTGTGTAAAACTTATTTGTAATGATGGGAGAAGCGGCAGCCACAGTTGGGGGTCAGTGGGTGCGCCATGCGGGAGGTGGGCCTAACTCACTAGCACTCCCCCCCCCCCTCCCCCCTCCCCTCAGTGCTAGGAAAGCCTTTGTCTATCCCAGAGGAGAGAGAGAAATTACGTAATGATTGTCAGTGGGCGGTCCTTAGTAGTTCACGTTGGGCTCACTAGAGGGCCGAGTATAAAAGGGAAGTCTAGCCATTTTTTGATCAGAACTCATTAGGCAGAGCGACTTCTCATTTCCCTTGCTAACTATATATATTCTTCTGACTGATGTGAACTTTCTCTACTACCTTACATTCTTATCTCCTCTTTTCCCTACCCTTTTTAACTTCCATGGTCCCGTTGGTGCAGAGCTAGTCAGCCAACGTATTATCGCTTGAGTTCTCATGAGATACATGCCTATTAGATAGCCTATTTTGGAAGGGTTAACTTAGAATAGGATTGATTTATGTTTGTTGCACTTGTCTATGCATTTCCCTGTGTGTTATTATTATTATTCCTGGTTTCTGCTAGTCTAGGTAATGCTAGACTGGGGTAAGGCTTTTCTGTGTTACGAGTTGTTGTTTGATGCAGTGGTTAAGCGATAAACCTGCATACTCGTTTCGGTTCAGTGAAGCCTAGGTTGTCTTCGCGGCTGACTGTGTTGAGTTAATAATTTACAGTGCGTGAGGGCAAGAGCCTAACCACCCTGTATTTTATTAACAGCTTGTTTTTACTTTGTCAAGGAGCCGGGAGAAAACCAGATACAAGGGATCTGGATTTCTCAAAGTGCACTTGTTAGTGTTAACGTAATACTTTAAACAGTTGTGAGGACTTCGCTAGGCTACGAGCCGTTTTTGCTCAGTCACTGCTACCTTTTGCCCACAGTACCCCAGCTAGACTTTACTCGATTAGTAGATACAGAATAGTATTGAAGCTTTCCTTATGTATGATATTGTTTATGCACTATTGATTTCATGTGTTGCAAGCTTGGCTACTTTAGTGATTAGTGGCCCACGAGCACAATCCGAGTAGGCTATTGCCGTTGCATTTGCGGAGTACTTCTTTTTAATGTTTGCCATTTACTATTGCATATTCTTTTAATTATTCTTATGCCAATTTAAACCTGTAATAGTATTTAATTGCCAGTGTTTTTCTTATTGAATTACTGTTCAAAATCCGATACGTACTTCTTACGAGCATCCGAGAAGCATCTAACTTTTTTCAGAAGATTCCTTGCTCGATGCTTAAGGACTATTAATTAACGTAACGTAATAGTGCCGATCCGAAGTAGAGGGTGGAGGACTTCTTAAGTTCTTAGTCAAGGGTGGATTACTTCGGCTTCGGCCAACACTATTCTTTGGTGTTGTTGTTTCTTACTTCTTTGTTTGATTGTTGACCAGACGAGAATTCCTGTCTCTTTATTAGTCTGTTGTTGAACACTAGTACCGAGTTCTTGTATACCCCGTTATAGCAGATTGAACTCTGGAGGGTATTGGTGTTTTTTGTTCGGCTGGCAGTACTCAGGGGTTGGGATCGTGTGTTTCCGTTGTGGCAGCGAGCCGTATTAGAGTCCTGATTGAGAGCCCTTGTGTACCCGAGTGCCAGGTCGTAACAAATGGCGACCTTGCTTAGGATTTTGTGAACAGTATAAATTTTTGCAGAGTTGTACAACATTTGTTTGTTTGTATTTTAGCGTGCATATTGAAGAATATTTGTTTTTGTATGGCAATTAGTAAAGCATTTAAGAGACTCCAGTTAATTTAGTAATTAGTGCTTGCATAGGAAGTTAAACACTTTTGTCTCGAGAATTTTTTTGTGGACTTCAGTATGTCGTGCATTAGCACTGACGATGAGCGAGAGATGCCATTTGAAGGTGTGCCGTTAGTAACCAGTGAGGAGGATGCTAGAGTTTTTGTGAGTAAGCGGTACCACGTGACGGAGGAGAGGCTGACTGGGGTGGATGTTTGTGGCTTGCACCTGATAGCCAAGGTTTTGGGAATTTCCAATGTAGTAGGGATGTCCAAGGGGGAGCTGATTTCCTGGGTGTTGCGTGGGCGACATGGGGTTTCGGAGGAGAGGGCGTTTGGGGGGGTTCCTCCCCAGATCCCCTCTCACTCGACTCCCACAGTGCCGTCCACTCAGTTACCGGAGGTTAGCACTCTCCCACAGAGGGATGAGAATTGGCAGATTGGAGTGCCCTCGGGTGGTGCACATGGTGGTTCCCCAGTTTTTGCCCCCCCTCCTTCAGTAGTGGCAGCTCCCTCTTCCTGTCTGTCTCCAGATATGGTATTTAGACTTGAGCTTGCTAAGATTGAGGCTAGGAAGCAGGAGGATGAGACCAGGAGGCATGAAAATGAGACCAGGAGGCAGGAGGATGAGACGAGGAGGCATGAGATTGAGGTTAGGAGGCATGAGGCTGAGCTTAAGTACGACTCGGAGAAATATTGTGCTAAATTAGATTTAGATAAGTCTCGTGCAGAGTCGACAGGGACTTGGATGGGCCGTGAGGGCCAAGTAAGAGAACAGTCCTTGGCCCAATTAGTCAAATTGGTGCCGGTATTTAGTGAAACTGAAGTCACAGAATTTTTTAATCGTTTTGAGAAGAAATGTAGGGAGCATAATTGGCCTGAAGAGAAGTGGGCAGCTCTAGTCTCCTCAAGACTTACGGGTAAGGGTCTGAAGGCTTATGATGCACTGCCTTTAGAGTCTTGCATTGACTACCCAGAATTGAAGAGAGCTGTCCTACGGGCATACGAGTTGCAACCGGAAACATATCGATTGAAGTTTCGGGGTGTTACAAAGACTAGGGAGGTGACCTTTCTTGAACATGCCCGGGACTTAAAAGATGCACTTAAAAACTGGACACGTTCTGAGAAAGCTGAGACGGCCGAACAGTTG
The DNA here is from genome assembly GCA_032716605.1 of Paralithodes platypus. NCBI lineage: Eukaryota > Metazoa > Arthropoda > Malacostraca > Decapoda > Lithodidae > Paralithodes > Paralithodes platypus. The sequence continues at coordinate 220,448 of CM064535.1, forward strand.
ACTGAGCTGTTTCTGCTCGAGCAGTTTTATAAGTGTACTGGTGCAGAAATGACTTTAACTATTAAAGAAAAGAACCCAAAAACTCTACAGGAGGCAGCTGAGATGGTTGACCTCCGGCTATCACTAATTCGTGGGTGCGGGTCTGCCCAGCGTAGTGAGGCAGGTAACAAGGGGCGTGACGCCCCACCCCCCCGAGTTAGTGATATACCTTATGCAAACAAGTACAAGAGCCATGATACCAAGACTGACCACAAGACTAGCACCGTCCCATTTAAGAAGGGGCCGGGCCCTTCCCAGTACCAAGGGAAGCCCAAAGGGGAGGTGGAGTGTTATCATTGTCATAAAAAGGGGCACTTTGCAAGAGTCTGTCCTAGCAAACCACCTACAGCAGCTGTGTCTTTGGCCTGCAACATTGGTGTGTCTCCGAAGTCATCTGAGTTTGCCTGGGGCAGTTCGTCAGAGGCTGAGGCACAGCCAATGCAGAAGCACCTGGGAGGCTCGAACCCTGCTCAGGATGTTTTTTGCGACCATAGAGGGCGGGGTTGCGTGATGTGGGCGGGGCGCAAGCATGGAGTAGAGGTCTTGCGTGATACAGGTGCTTCCCAGACTCTGATGAAAAACTTGACTGGCTACCCTATAAACGCGGCTCGGGTGGTAGTGGTGCAGGGTATTAATGCAACTCGGTCATACCCGCTGGTGCGGTTGGAGTTGGAGGTGGATGGTGTGGCACGTGAATTGGATGTCGGGATTGTGGAGAAACTGCCAGTGGAGGGCGTCGACCTTCTTCTCGGCAACGACTTTGCAATGCCCGCTTCCGAGGTTCTACCCTTAGTCGTTGCCGAGAGGCCGGCCGACGTGAGTAGGGAAGAGCAAGAGTGGGTCGAGCGGTGCCAGACACAACCCATGGCGTGTGTTGTCACCCGAGCTCGGGCAGCTAAAGTGTCACAGCCTAGTCCTCCGCCTTCAGACCAGCGGAGGAACGATCAACAGGAGGAGGCTAAAGCTGGAGTTGGTTTTAAGAGTTTTGACTCGGCGGCTCTCCTGGGTGATTCAGTATTAGCACCATTACTTAATTCTGGAGTAGCCCCTGGGCCTGTCATCGAGAGTGACGAGGCTGGGCATGACGAGTCTCCACGACAGCAACGTTATGTACATCGAGAGAGACAGAGGGAGCAGCCCAGTATCGGGGAAGGTCATGCATTGCTCCGGGAGCAGTTAGATCGCTTGGCACCCTCAGATATAAGTCGGTTGCAACTAGAGGACCCTGAGCTCCAAACGTGTGCTAATGGAGCTGTAGAGCTCGACGAGGACGGCGATGCACAGCCAGGAGATTTTTTTTATTTAGAAGGCATCCTTTATAGGCGTTTTCAAGACCCTAAACGTAGTTGGCAAAAGGGGTCCGGAGTAGTGGACCAGTTGGTGGTGCCACGGGAGTGCAGGGATAGCCTACTGAGGTTGGCGCATGACACACCACTGGCAGGACATCTAGGGGTGAGAAAAACGGTGGCGGCTTTGGGGAAATTGTTTTGGTGGCCGGGGATGAAGTCTCATGTGCAGTCATGGATAAACTCCTGTGATATTTGTCAACGTGTCGGGAAACCGAACCAAGTTATTCCTAAGGCTCCGTTACACCCTATTCCTGTGATTGGGCCACCCTTTAGTAAAATTATTGTTGACATGGTTGGTCCACTCCCTCCCACTAAGGCGGGAAATAAATTTTTGTTAACCATAATGGATGTTGCCACTAGATACCCCGATGCATACCCTATGAAAAATGGAATGGCTAAGACGGTAGTCAGTAACTTGTTGTGGTACTTCTCAAGGTACGGGTACCCGGAGGAGATTCAGTCTGATCAGGGATCTAATTTCACCTCCAACATGTTCAAGCAAACAATGCAACAGCATGGGATACGAGCAGTAGTATCGTCAGCGTATCACCCTGAGAGTCAAGGGGTGCTTGAGCGGTGGCATGCTACACTTAAAAGCATGCTCAGGTGTTATTGTGCTGACAACGGTATGGATTGGGATCTTGGATTGCCTTATGTGCTGTTTGCTGCTCGGGAGGTACCTGGTGAGAGCCTGGGATTTAGTCCAAACGAGCTGATTTTTGGACACCGTGTCAGGGGCCCCCTTAACATGCTGAAAGAAATTTGGGAGGGGACTGTGCAGCCTTGTCCATTATTAAAGTATGTGCTTGAAAGCCGTGAGCGCATGCTTAAGAGTCTGGAGATGGCAGGTAGAAATTTGACAGAATCACAAGCTTTGATGAAGGACAGGTATGATCGCAAAGTGAGGCTCCGGAAGTTCACTGTAGGACAAGAGGTATTAATTTTGTTGCCTTTGGTTGGTAACCCCCTCTCTGCGAAGTACACTGGACCTTATAAAATTGTAGAAAAAATTTCAGACTTAGATTACCTTGTTGCCACTCCAGACAGGAGGAAAAAGAACCAGTTATGTCACGTGAACCTTATTAAAGAGTATGTGAGGCGCCCCTCTGAGCCTCTCACTGTCCCTGTGTTGGCTTGTTGCGGCCGTGGTGGAGAAGGAGAGGGGGACAGTCAAGCTTCAGAGGAGGATAGCTGGGATCAACATGTTTCAGCGGATCAGTGGGCGGGGAACTCGAGCCTAAGGGCTGACGAGGCTATAGCTCATTTGCCTGAGCCGCAGTTTGATGCTATCCGTCAGTTGTTCGGTTCATACCCCACTGTATTTGCTGAACACCCAGGCCTCACTACTCAGGCTATGCATGATGTTGACGTGGGGGACCATCTACCCTTTAAGTCAATCCCGTACCGTGTGCCCCCCATAAAACTACCAGCTCTGAGGGATGAGTTGGAGTATATGCTCGGTAGAGGGTTGATAGAGAAAGGCACAGTTAAGTGGACTTCCCCTGTAACACTGCAGCCTAAGCCAGATGGCAAGGTACGCTTTTGTATTGATTTCCGTAGGTTTAAACGGTTTGACTCCAACTAACCCATATCCTCTTCCTCGGGTTGATGATAGTGTTGACAAAATTGGTAATGCTCGTTTTTTGTCTAAAGTAGATTTAGTAAAAGGTTACTGGCAAGTACCTTTGTCCGAGCGTGCTAAAGAGGTATGTGGTTTTGTTGTGGACGGGAGTACCTACCGGTGCAATGTTATGCCTTACGGGCTTAAGAATGCACCAGCAACGTTTCAGAACCTGATGAATGAAATTGTAAAGGACATTCCAAATTGCACCGTATATTTGGACGATGTAATCATTTATGATGACGACTTTGAGAGCCATTGTGAGCACCTTGAGACCTTGTTCCGGAAACTTAGTGAAGCAGGTCTGGTAGTAAATTTGGCAAAGTGTGACTTCGTAAAAGCCACTGTGCAGTACCTTGGGTTTGTAGTGGGAAGGGGACAGGTGTGCCCTCCTCAGAACAAGGTACAGGCTATCAATAAATTTCCGCACCCAACAACCAAGAAGCAGATTATGAGATTCTTGGGTATGATAGGCTACTACAGACGCTTCATAAAAGGTTACTCAACGGTGTTGGCACCTCTCACAGATTTGTTATCTAAAGACAAAAAGTTTTTGTGGGCACCTGAGTGTGAAAAGGCTTTCACTTTGGTGAAACATTTGCTATGTACTCACCCGATACTCAGGGCCCCAGACTTTAACAGGCCTTTTCAGCTGGCAACAGATGCTAGTGGTGTAGGGGCTGGTGCCGTCTTGCTACAGACAGACAATGAAGGTGTGGAACACCCAGTAAGTTTCTTTTCTAAGAAGTTCAATGCTGCACAAAAGAACTATTCTACAATAGAAAAGGAATTACTGGCGATTGTGCTGTCGCTCAGGCACTTCGAGGTGTATGTTCCAGCCTATGGCCCAGTCGTGGTTATCTACACTGATCATCACCCTTTGAGATTCCTGAATCAATTTCACAATCACAATATGAGACTGACCAGGTGGTCTTTGATGTTGCAGGAGTATAACCTGGACATCCGTCATATTGCTGGATGTGACAATGTGATCGCGGATTGTTTATCAAGGGTGGATGATCAGTCGTAGGCTATCACAGGTGTGTGGGTTTGAGTGGAGGAAAATAGGCTGCCCTTATAGTGCAGCCGGGAAAAACATATTAAAATATAAAAATCATATAAAAAACTCTTTCTTTTGATATAGGTAATCGTATAAGTTTGTCATAGCCTATAGAGTTTGAGTAGTCCACAAACTATCAAACGGCTGAGCTGCTGTAAGCTCGCTCTGGGAGCATGATATTGTGTCTTTTTGCTATTGTTGGGAGGAGTTATAAAATGTGAATTTTTGGTTAATAATAAGATGCGTTTTGGTGATAAACTCAGCTTTGTTTTAGTGCCATGCGGTCGCTGGGTCGCTGGGTGTGAGGGGCTTGATGGGGTTCTGTGTTTGTCAGATTTTAGCTCAGGGTTGAGCAAGTAAAATCTTGGGGGAGGTGTGACGCATGTCCAGTGTGAGCATGCTGTACAGAACGCCTAGTCATGCCCCACTCTCGCTAGGATCGTCAGGGCAGGAACTTTGGCTGTAGTCTATGTAGAGTTTCCTAACTTAGTTCATGTGAGCCGTTGTACTATAAGTAATATGAATATGTATTTTGTTTTCATCTGAGTCAACGAGTTCTATTTTATATCATTAGTTATAAGTATTGTGTGTAAAACTTTTTTGTAATGATGGGAGAAGCGGCAGCCACAGTTGGGGGTCAGTGGGTGCGCCATGCGGGAGGTGGGCCTAACTCACTAGCACTCCCCCCCCCCCTCCCCCCTCCCCTCAGTGCTAGGAAAGCCTTTGTCTATCCCAGAGGAGAGAGAGAAATTACGTAATGATTGTCAGTGGGCGGTCCTTAGTAGTTCACGTTGGGCTCACTAGAGGGCCGAGTATAAAAAGGGAAGTCTAGCCATTTTTTGATCAGAACTCATTAGGCAGAGCGACTTCTCATTTCCCTTGCTAACTATATATTCTTCTGACTGATGTGAACTTTCTCTACTACCTTACATTCTTATCTCCTCTTTTCCCTACCCTTTTTAACTTCCATGGTCCCGTTGGTGCAGAGCTAGTCAGCCAACGTATTATCGCTTGAGTTCTCATGAGATACATGCCTATTAGATAGCCTATTTTGGAAGGGTTAACTTAGAATAGGATTGATTTATGTTTGTTGCACTTGTCTATGCATTTCCCTGTGTGTTATTATTATTATTCCTGGTTTCTGCTAGTCTAGGTAATGCTAGACTGGGGTAAGGCTTTTCTGTGTTACGAGTTGTTGTTTGATGCAGTGGTTAAGCGATAAACCTGCATACTCGTTTCGGTTCAGTGAAGCCTAGGTTGTCTTCGCGGCTGACTGTGTTGAGTTAATAATTTACAGTGCGTGAGGGCAAGAGCCTAACCACCCTGTATTTTATTAACAGCTTGTTTTTACTTTGTCAAGGAGCCGGGAGAAAACCAGATACAAGGGATCTGGATTTCTCAAAGTGCACTTGTTAGTGTTAACGTAATACTTTAAACAGTTGTGAGGACTTCGCTAGGCTACGAGCCGTTTTTGCTCAGTCACTGCTACCTTTTGCCCACAGTACCCCAGCTAGACTTTACTCGATTAGTAGATACAGAATAGTATTGAAGCTTTCCTTATGTATGATATTGTTTATGCACTATTGATTTCATGTGTTGCAAGCTTGGCTACTTTAGTGATTAGTGGCCCACGAGCACAATCCGAGTAGGCTATTGCCGTTGCATTTGCGGAGTACTTCTTTTTAATGTTTGCCATTTACTATTGCATATTCTTTTAATTATTCTTATGCCAATTTAAACCTGTAATAGTATTTAATTGCCAGTGTTTTTCTTATTGAATTACTGTTCAAAATCCGATACGTACTTCTTACGAGCATCCGAGAAGCATCTAACTTTTTTCAGAAGATTCCTTGCTCGATGCTTAAGGACTATTAATTAACGTAACGTAATAGTGCCGATCCGAAGTAGAGGGTGGAGGACTTCTTAAGTTCTTAGTCAAGGGTGGATTACTTCGGCTTCGGCCAACACTATTCTTTGGTGTTGTTGTTTCTTACTTCTTTGTTTGATTGTTGACCAGACTAGAGAATTCCTGTCTCTTTATTAGTCTGTTGTTGAACACTAGTACCGAGTTCTTGTATACCCCGTTATAGCAGATTGAACTCTGGAGGGTATTGGTGTTTTTTGTTCGGCTGGCAGTACTCAGGGGTTGGGATCGTGTGTTTCCGTTGTGGCAGCGAGCCGTATTAGAGTCCTGATTGAGAGCCCTTGTGTACCCGAGTGCCAGGTCGTAACAATCGTTAGATCCAACGTGGATGACGTACGTAGTGCTTGCGGGGGCGAATCTGGAAACCTCTTCCACAGCAGCAACAATGTCGTCCACGCCGCCACCTGGGATACAGAATCGCTTTCTGGTCCTGGGTGCCCTGGCGCAGAACTCGGTTAATTGGCCACGGAGAGAGAGAGAGAGAGGGGGGGGGGGGGTGAAGGTAGTGAGAGAGAGAGAGAGAGAGAGAGAGAGAGAGAGGTGGGGTGGGGTGGGTTGAAGGGAAGAAAACTAAGATATAGACTGGTAGACAAAATATATTAAAACTGACAATTTAATAGTATGGTTGAACATATGAATGATAATACAAAAAATGTACTGATTGAACTTAGGAAATCTGGAATAACAGGAAATCTATACGGTTGTCAATATTGTTTTGTTCTACATTAGGAAAACGTCTGTCAATTGGCCACTTGCGAGTTTCGGTCTATAAGGAAGTTGGAGCTGTAGACATCGATATTTAACAGAATGTTGACTTGCATTGCGGTTGTAGTGCTTATATAAATAAATAAAACCCAATTCAACATACTTTTTATCCATTAAAAACTTATATTATTATTGTATTTCTGTTTAATATCGATGTTTACGGCTTCAACTTCCTTATAGCCTGAAACTCACACGTGGTCCATTGGTTTGCAGAAATAATTATCTACGTTTACTATACTAGCTGATATTCTGTACTTAAGGGAGCCCACCTCGCTTTTTTTCTCGTTCACTCCCTCTCTTTTTGGCTTTTATCCATTCGGCCCCATTCAGCCTACTGTTTTAAGACGTTTACCTCCATCCAGGTGTCAATATTTTCCTAGCGAGCGGTAGCGAGCCAGCATATTTATATTTTTGTTTTGACAGCAAGCTAAATGTGTACATTTTTCGATAGAAAAATGTCTCCGGCGAAGCCGGATTTCTCCATACAATGCTGGCTCGCTATCGCTCGCCAGGAAGAAATCGACACCCGGATGGGGATAAACGTCTTAAAACAGTTGGCTGAATGGAGCCGAATGGATAAAAGTCACAGAAAGAGAGAAAAGGAGCTAAAGATGAAAACAAGCAGGTGACCCCCCTTAAACAAGCAGGTGACCCCCCTTAAACAAAATATACTGAATACTCATTGCATGTACAGTTGGCCACTTAAGTTACGTTCCTCTCCGTGATCTTATACATGGAATTATAATACCCATGGTTGAATTACGAGTGTAGTTTCTTATGCAGTGGTTAACTCATCTGATTAGTCAACTGATAGTAAAAAGAGACCACACTCGCAATTCATTCATAGTATTTTACTTTCATACATAAGATCACAACGAGGAACAGAACTTATGTGGCCAACTGTACAGTCCCTCTAATAAGTGATATATCAGCACCAAGTATGTTTTGATCAATAATTGGTAGCAGCAATAATTATCTAAGCTTCATTTCTTCATATCGAGTGAAATATAAAAACATGTTCCTACACTTACCCACCCTATTCAACATATGACAAACATTTATACACCCACAGAGCAAGCCAAACGCAATGACATCTGGGACATGACTTATTAGCGCGACCGTACATACGTGGTGTGTGTGTGTGTGTGCACGCGCCCTTCTGTGTGTGCGTGTGTGTGTATATTGTTATCAGATGCGTCTGTATAATTTCAGATTCTAAACATATTCAGATTGTAAACAAATAATTGTTCAATATATATTGTAATCTAATCACCAACAGACGTACATATGGGAAACCATTACATCTCTGGGTCATCTAATATCTCTGTTATTAAGTTATATTTCAGATTCGTCTTCGTTTGGAATATTTCGAGAACTTTTTGTATTCATTCTCTGATATGTACGGTCGAGCTAATAAGTCAATGTCCCAGCTGTCATTACGTTACGCTTGCTCTGTGCTGTATTAATGTCTGGCAGATGTTGAATAAGGTGGGTTAGTGTAGGAACATATTTATATATTTCACTCGATATGAAGAAATGAAGCTTAGATATTGCTGATACCAATTATTGATCAAAACATACTTGGTGCCGAGACATCTCTTATTAGCGCGACTGTACATTCGGTCAAAGAAGTATCTGCACCCCTACGCTTGATCGTCTGGTGTGTACAGCTCGATAGGGTTGGCACTTCTGCCTGCTACTATATCTATGTGTCAGAGACGAGTTAACATTGGATGAACATAGTGATTTTTGGAAATGTTATTCTACACTTCTGATTCAACATCCCCATGAACAATGTATTTAACTGTTTTTACTGGGCCTACCATAGATCCTTTTATAAACTGCACAAAATCGTCTCAATATAGCTAGCATAACATTAACAAGACGTTGCCGGTACACAAGGGTTAGTGGATAGGAGCATTAACCCCTTCTGAACTAGCGACGTCTTTTGTATTGTATTCTAGCTATGTTTTGACGATTTTGTGCAGGTTAACCCTTTCACGCATTTATGACGCAGAGGTTGCCAGATTAGCAATAAGAAATAGAGTTCTCTCACTCATATAATTACCTCTCCAAAATTAGTTTTCTGCCCACAGCTGATTCAAAGACAACTGCAGAGGTTGAAGTAACTAAACTAAAGGTTTCTAAATACCCCTGATGGTGATACAGGCTTTAAAGTATCCCCAATAGGCTCAAAATCGCGTCATTTGTCGGAGAGGGTTAAGAAGGATCTGTGGTAATGAAAATGGTGAAGCGAGATAGTTCGAAGGCTGGTAATTACTGGAGGCCCATTTTAAGCTGAATAAAATCGTCTAATAGTAGCCAGAGTAAAGCTAAAAGGACACCGCCGGTACAGGAAGGGTTAAATAATAAATAATTTAGTTACGTTTTATGTGGTTCAGGGGAAACTTATTCATCTGTAGCATTTCTCTGACCCCTCCTCCGTCACGTTCTGTCAAACAGTTTTACAGGGGATTGGAGATGGGCTATTAATACGGTGCCTTTATCTCTCTCGATCTCTCTCTCTTTTCTATCCTTTCCTTCAACTTTCCTTTTCTATCGGATATGCCGTCTCTACTAGAATTAAATCCTGACCACCTCGTTTGGATCGTAAGGTCTGTGTGGCCAGTGTATCTATGTAAATTTCTCTCTCTCTCTCTCTCTCTCTCTCTCTCTCTCTCTCTCTCTCTCTCCTTCAACTTTCCTTTTCTATCGGATATGCCGTCTCTACTAGAATTAAATCCTGACCACCTCGTTTGGATCGTAAGGTCTGTGTGGCCAGTGTACCTATGTAAATTTTTCTCTCTCTCTCTCTCTCTCTCTCTCTCTCTCTCTCTCTCTCTCTCTCTCTCTCTCTCTCTCTCTCTCTCTCGCTACTAATGCATAATATATTAGCGTATACATTATATATTATTCAACCACTGACCCATATGCTAAACCTGGCAGCCTGGTGCAGTCGGCCTAATCAGTGATGTCGCGGCACTAAGTATATTTCGATCAATAATTGGTATCAGCACTATCTAAGCATCAATTCATCGTTTCGAGTGAGATATACAAACATGTTCCTATCTTTACACACCCTATTCAACATCTGACAGACATTGACACCAAGTATATTTCGATCAATAATTGGTATCAGCACTATCTAAGCATTAATTCATCGTTTCGAGTGAGATATACAAACATGTTCCTATCTTTACACACCCTATTCAACATCCGACAGACATTAATACACCACACAGGGCACCAAGTATATTTCGATCAATAATTGGTATCAGCACTATCTAAGCATCAATTCATAGTTTCGAGTGAGATATACAAACATGTTCCTATTTGTACACACCCTATTCAACATACGACAGACATTAATACAGCACACAGGGAATAAAACAAAGACAGCGGAGACACGACTTATTTGGCCAACCGAACATAAGCTTTCTAACTTTCAGAATAATGTATTTATATCGGATAATCTTAAAGGGGAGTGATCATTCGACTTAACCCGTTCAGTGCCAGGGACGTCCTTTTCATCATTATCTGGCAACAATTAGACGATTTTATTCAGCTTAGGAAGGACATATAGCAATGATAGGACTACAAACTATCTCAACCAACCCTTTCAACTACCACAGATCTTTCCTAAGCTGCATAATATCGTCTAAGTACAGCTAGAAAAAAATATATCACACGTCGCTGGTACTCAAAGGGTTAATAGTATGTGTGCATTGTTATATGTATCTATGTATGTGTGTATGTATGTATGGTTAAAGGGACTGGATTTCTCGCAGAGGGGCTCCAGTACTGACGTTCTTCTTGACTTACAGTGTGATGGCTTGATAATCCAATAGGGTTGATAGCCTCTGAAGTTCTATTTTCACTAACTATGTATGGTTGCCTTGTATGTATGTGTGTGTGTGTGTGTGTGTATGTATGCATGTATATACAGTATGTATGTATGTATGTATGTGTGTGTGTATATACAGTATGTATGTATGCCATGTGTTACAGTTGAACATAACGTTAGGACAATATCAGCAGTGCGTGTGTGTGTGTGTGTGTGTAGGCGTTCATTATTGCTTGTATGTAGATTGTATCAGTTCATATAGCTTGTGTTTCAGTGTCAGGTAGTGTATGTGTGTGTGTGTGTGTGTGTGTGTGTGTATGTGTGTGTGTGTGTGTGTGTGTGTGTGTGTAGGCGTTCATTATTGCTTGTATGTAGATTGTATCAGTTCATATAGCTTGTGTTTCAGTGTCAGGTAGTGTGTGTGTGTGTGTGTGTGTGTGTGTGTGTGTGTGTGTGTGTGTGTGTGTGTGTGTGTGTGTGTGTGTAGGCGTTCATTATTGCTTGTATGTAGATTGTATCAGTTCATATAGCTTGTGTTTCAGTGTCAGGTAGTGTATGTGTGTGTGTGTGTGTGTGTATGTGTGTGTGTGTGTGTGTGTGTGTGTGTGTGTGCGTAATTAGTCATGTACGTTTGCGTGTGTAGGTGTATGACTATCGGTATATATTATATATGTGTGTGGGTGTGGGTGTGTGTATGTGTATGTCTGTGTCTGTGTGTGCGTGCGTAATTAGTCATGTACGTTTGCGTATGTAGGTGTATGACTATCGGTATATATTATATATGTGTGTGGGTGTGTCAACAGTGTATGTATGTATGTGTGTGTGCATGGGTAGTTAAGAGTCAAACTACTGACCGGACAGCCTTAAACCCTGAGAAACACTTAGAAACATTTAACTTCACTTAGCAACATTTAACTTAATCAATTCTTCTCAGCATGGATTCACTCAGGGACGGTCTTGCCTTACTAATTTGCTTAGTTTTTTCTCAGAGGTATATGAAGCAGTAGATAATGACAAGTCATATGATATTATATATTTAGATTTCAGTAAAGCTTTCGACAGAGTCCCTCATGAGAGATTGATGAGAAAGGTTGAGGCACATGGAATAGGTGGGGCGTTGTTAGGATGGATTAGGTCATGGCTAATTGGTAGGAAGCAGAGAGTCAGCATAAATGGTACCAAGTCAGAATGGGGAGCAGTCAAAAGTGGTGTCCCCCAGGGATCGGTATTAGGTCCCCTGTTGTTTCTTATATACATAAATGACCTAGATTTAGGTATAACTAATAGGATAAGTAAATTCGCAGACGATACTAAAATAGGGAGATCAATTGATTCAGATAGCGATATAGAGTGCCTCCAAAGGGATCTAGATACCTTACATGAATGGTCAGTAAATTGGCAGATGAAGTTTAACATTGACAAATGCAAGGTATTAAAGATAGGGAAGATGCAAACAAATGTTAAATATAAACTAGCTAATTTAGAATTAGAAAATGCAGACTGTGAGAAAGATCTAGGTGTGTTTGTTAGCAATGATTTGAAGCCTAGAAAACAGTGTATAAGCGTTCGTAATAAGGCAAACAGGATTCTCGGGTTCATCTCTAGGAGTGTGAGTAACAGAACTGCTGATGTTATCTTAAAACTTTACTTGTCATTAGTGAGACCCCATATGGATTATGCTGTCCAATTTTGGTGTCCTTATTACAGAATGGACATAGATTCATTGGAGAGAGTACAGCGTAGAATGACAAAAATGATCCATAATATTAGAAATCTTTCGTATGAAGAAAGGTTGAAGAAATTAGGTTTACATTCGTTAGAGAGACGCAGAGTTAGAGGGGATATGATAGAGGTGTTCAAGTGGGTTAGTGGGATTAACAAAGGGGACATGACAAATGTACTAAAGCTCAGTGATGGCGAAAGAACTCGTACCAATGGTTTCAAATTAGATAAATTTCGTTTCAGAAAAGATATAGGCAAATATTGGTTTGGTAACAGAGTTGTAGATGGGTGGAATGGACTACCAAGTGCTATAGTGGGATCTAAAACTGTAGGGAGCTTTAAGATAAAATTGGATAAGCATATGGACGAGAAGGGTTGGGTGTGAAGGGGGATCAGCCGGGTTGGGCCGAAGGCCAATTCCTTCTAAAATTACAGGCTCGCTATCGCTCGCAAGGAAAAAATCGACACCTATATGGCACACAATGTCTTAATATTGACAAATAATTGAGGCGAAAGGTCTCAACATCGCAAAACTAATATATCAAACTTCTTAAAATCTCAAAACTAATATGTTAAACATGAGGGAGAAGGGGGTCCAGAAATAGCGACTACCTCCCCCTTAAGAGTAAGCCACACACGCTGTAAACTTTAAGGGGATATTTCTACTTGAGGGATGTTTTTCTGGACCACTTTCTCCCTCATGTTTATTTCCATTGTTTTGTGGATTTTAAGACGTTCCTCCCATTATATTGGTGATTTTAAGAATTTTCGCCCCATTTCTGTCAGAGAGAGAGAGAGAGAGAGGGAGGAAACATTCGTTTAAAATTAAGATTTAGTAATTATATATACACTGCAAACACACACACGTCACTAGCAATACACACACCCACCCACACACACACACACCCACCCACCCACACCGGGAAACGCGCTCGTGTAAACACTAGCTTTCTTAAATACGGTAAACGGAAATGGAAAAAATACAAAAAATAAAGAGAAAAGAAAAGAATGAAAAGAAAGAAAACAGAAGTCATACGTAATCAAATTCATAGGAGATAATAATATTGATCTCGTCAAACAGCTCTTAGACTACCTCATGCCTTGGTCCTTATTATAAGATAATATAAGTTAGAGTTAAGCTAAAAAACTGTTCTTCTGTACATTTTCACCCTACGACTGCAATTATCAATAAACCGTTCATTATTATTATTATTATTATTACACACACACACACACACACACACACACACACACACACACACACACACACACACACACACACACACCAAAGGCCCCAATCAAGCTGTCTCCCTCAGGCCTCTAAAGCAATTCCTTAAGGGGAGATGGGTCGTTTTTAGGGACCCCCTTCTTCCTCATGTTTGCCCCATTATTTTGTAAATTTTAACCCCTTTCGCCCCATTTTTTTGTCAATTTTAAGATTGTTCGTGCTCTTTAGGTGTCGAGCGATAGCGAGCCTGAAATTTTAAGAGAAAAATGTGCAATTAAATCTAGAAGGGGGATCTAAGGGATGTATTTTTAAGTTTGATGGATATCTAGGGAGGAAACTAGAAAAATCATGAATACATGAAAAAGTCGACAAAAAGTTAACTTAAGTACCTGCCGCTAAAGTTATGACAGTAATGAGACATACTAACACACACATACTGACATATATATATATACAGTATATAATATATATATATATAATTTATTTGTTATTAATTTCACCACAACACCAAACACCTCCAATGAAATTAATGAAAGCATATAATTATGTGATCCACCAGGATTCGAACCCGGGTTATCACACAGATTTTTAGACACCTTAACCATTACACCACCAAGACGGTTATACAAGCTATTCTATCTCTCTCCCTCTCTTCGTGATAAGCCCCACTACTTATCGGATTAAAAAACGTTAGGCCCATTATTTTGGCGATTTTAAGACCTTTCGCCCCATTTCTTTGTCAATAGTAAGACTTTTCGTGCTATTTAGGTTTAGTTTATTTTCCTGGCGAACGATAGTGAGCCTGTAATTGGAAGAACCAGCCTTCAGCCAAGATATTTGTCTACCCTTCATACCTATTCAAGGAGCCCCCGAGATCTTCCTATACTTGGTTTCATTTCATTTGGCCGTAAATTGGATCTCTTAACCAGCGACGTATGTTATATTTTATGCTAGCTATACTTAGACGAAATAATGAAGCTTAGGAAAGATCTGTGGTAGCTAAAAGGGGTAAATAAGCTAGTTTGAAGCCTATTTATTGCTAGAGGTCCTTTCTAAGCTTAATAAACTCGCTAAATAGTAGCCACAATAGAATGAAAAGGAGGTCAGGAGGTTAATGGAAAAATATGAAACTACAATGTCTCTGCATCCTATTAAGTAAGACCAAACTACAATGTCTCTGCATCCTATTAAGTAAGACCAAACTACAATGTCTCTGCATCCTATTAAGGGCAATTTTATATAATTATCCCCATATTTCACTACACAATCTTCAAAATAACTGAACAATTTTGATGGGAACTTTGGAATTTACCGTCAGTTGAAAAGAAACAGGGTATATTCCGAAGGGTTTGAGGTCAAGAGGGTCAAATTTCCTACACAACTTTACAGTATACATTATGCTATATATTATGTTTCTACTCTCAATCAGGATCGAACCATAGTCAATCAGGACAATAGTGCATTATGGATGTCCGTGTTTATTATATTTCCGATATCCATTTTTTTATATTATTTTTATTATTATTATTATTATTATTATTATTATTATTATTATAAATATTTAAGCGATTTTGACCCCAACGTCCCTTGAATTTGGCTCTCTGTCACTCTTTTGGCTTTGGGGGAGACACTCGTACAGGAAACCTGCCTTTTGTCTCCTTCACACACACAGGATATACTGTGTATATATATATATATATATATATATATATATATATATATACTGTATCTTGGTAAATGCTAGTTGCTCTGTAAATAACACTAAAATACGTATTTGGTAGCTAGACGGTGGACCCCTCGACGACGTATTCAGACTAATGACGTACTTAAGTTGCATGGTGTTGAATAGTAATATCTGATGCTTGTAAAATAAAATGTATGAACAATATTAAATACAAATCAATGTAGTAGTAGTAATCCACGATGATGAGTCTGAGTGCTGACCCCGGAATAGTAAGTAGCTGAATGATTACCAAGTCGGACGCTTTGATGACTGTTCTGACCTGGTTTAGGGTCCAAAGAGGGGATGCACAGGCTGAGTGGTTTATAAAAAAAAAAAAATTAAGGGAGCACTACTCGTTTTTTGCGGAACCCCTTCTCCCTCATGTTTAGCATATTAGTTTTGAGGTTTTAAGACGTTTGTTCCGTTAGTTTGGCGATTTTGAGACATTTTGCCTCTGTTTTTTTTTTTTTTTTATCAATAGCAAGATCTTTCGTGCCCTTTATGTGTCGATTTTTTCCTGGCGAGCGAAAGCGAGCCTCTAATTTTAGAAGGGATTGGCCTTCGACAGGGAAATTTTTCTACCGAAAAATGTAAAAATTTATCTTGAAAGGGGGTCTAGGGGTGTTTTTTAAAGCTTGATGGAGGTCTAGCGAGGAAAATAACAAATATAATAATAAATACATACTGTATATAGCCCAAAAACCAAGCACTACCCCCTTAACAGAGCCACTCCAACAGCTTCCTCTCTCTCCAACACCCCTTCTCCCCTCTCAACACTCTTCAAAAAATAGTAGAAAGTAGCTACGAGGTGCCGTTGTAAAGGCTCATTCCTCAATACCTTCACCTGACCTGACTTGAGTAAATATACCGTATAATATATATATATATATATATGTGTGTGTTACAGACAAAGAGCATCAGGGCGTCAGACGAAAGCCGAGTCCATTATTTTCAGTTTTTATTATTATTTATATTAGGTCCAATTATGTCTTAGTGATAAAATGGCTAAAACAATGCTATGTCATGTACCGGTAAATTTTCTTGTTTTCCTACTCGTATTCATTCAAATCTTCTAACAAAATTGCTCCGTTTTGAAATTTTGCAGATAATAGTAGATATAACTCGAGTTATTTAAAAAGTTATTTGTTATTCTATTATTGGTGACGTAAACATTTTAACGGTGTTGGTGGTGTAATGGTTTAGATGCTTATGTTCTTGGTGTGGTGTCCTGAGTTGGAATCCCGGGAGGCCCATATGCTTTCATTAGTTTATTCAAGTAGGCCTACACTCGGTCAATATCTGCAGTATCTGCACCCCTACGCTGATCATCTGGTGTGCACAGCTCGATACCTCTGCCTACAACTATATCCATGTGTCAGAGACGATCCTATCTGACACATGGATATAGTTGCAGGCAGAGGTGCCAACTCTACCGAGCTGTACACACCAGATGATCAGCGTAGGGGTGCAGATACTTCTTTGAACGAGTGTACATTGGGGTTTGTAATGGATGATTAAATTTGAGAATGGAGTGTTCATTAAATTCTATTATTGGCGACTTAATAAATATATATACAGATTATTGCAAAGGAGAAATAGAGATACCGGTAAATGAATATATTGTGCATGCCAACAGACCAGCCGACCGGGAAAACGTTAATCAAGGATGTTGAGCGGGGAATCCGGAGTGATGATGCAATAACCGTGGATATATACCGCACGGTGAAATATTAACCCTTTGAGTACCAGCGACAGGTTTTTTATTTAGACGATTTGATGAAGCGTAGGAAGGCTATATGGTACCGGTAGTTAAAAGGGTTGGTTGAGATAGTTTGAGCCTTGTTATTGCTCCCTAGACCCTATCGAGCTTTAAAAAACATCCCCAAGACCCTCCTCAGCGATAAATTTTTTTTTTTTTTTTTTTTCGGTAAAAAATAGCCTCATCGGAAGGCCGGTTTATCCAAAATTACAGGTTCGCAATCGCTCGCCAGGAAAATATCGACACCTAAATGGCACGAAAGGTATAAATACTGACAAAGAAATGGGGCGAACGTATTTAAATCTCAAAACGAATGGGGCTAAGCATGAGGGAGAAGGGGTCTAGAAAAATACAACAAAAACTTCCCCTTAACAAAATATACCTTATGCTCTCTCTCTCTCTCTGTATTGGAAAGAAGTGTGGTTTGCTTGCTTAGTGTAGTGAAATAAATAGGAGGTGGAGGTGTTTGTGAGAGCTAGCTGGATTACACTATGTAGGTGGGGCACAACCAGAACAGTGAGGGAAGCCAGACAAATTAAATAGGAGTTCCAGCAACTCCTATCGTATACCTATAAGGCCTCCCCTGGGTATTGCACTGTTCGATAGGTGTCTACAATCTCCACACCTATCATATACCTATAAGGCCTCCCCTGGGTATTGCACTGTTCGATAGGTGTATCATATACCTATAAGGCCTCCCCTGGGTATTGCACTGTTCGATAGGTGTCTACAATCTCCACACTCCTATCATAATACCTATAAGGCCTCCCCTGGGTATTGCACTGTTCGATAGATGTCTACAATCTCCACACTCCTATGATATACCTATAA
Organism: Paralithodes platypus; assembly: GCA_032716605.1. Lineage (NCBI taxonomy): Eukaryota > Metazoa > Arthropoda > Malacostraca > Decapoda > Lithodidae > Paralithodes > Paralithodes platypus. Next base: position 238,313 of record CM064535.1, read on the forward strand.
GGCCTCCCCTGGGTATTGCACTGTTCGATAGATGTCTACAATCTCCACACTCCTATGATATACCTATAAGGCCTACCCTGGGTATTGCACTGTCCTATGATATACCTATAAGGCCTACCCTGGGTATTGCACTGTTCGATAGATGTCTACAATCTCCACACTCCTATGATATACCTATAAGGCCTACCCTGGGTATTGCACTGTTCGATAGGTGTCTACAATCTCCACACTCCTATGATATACCTATAAGGCCTACCCTGGGTATTGCACTGTTCGATAGATGTCTACAATCTCCACACTCCTATGATATACCTATAAGGCCTACCCTGGGTATTGCACTGTTCGATAGGTGTCTACAATCTCCACACTCCTATGATATACCTATAAGGCCTACCCTGGGTATTGCACTGTTTGATAGGTGTCTACAATCTCACCATTTTTGTACGTATTCATAAGAGCATAAGAACATAAGAAAATAGAAGTCTGCAGAAAACCGATTGTCCGACACAAGGCAGATCCCTCTCACAACCAACCCTAATTATAAGACCTACAGTATATATAGGCCCAACTCACGAACACCATGAGGACCGACCTCACCAAAACGGTTATAAGTCTGTAGAGAGCCGATCGGCCCACACCCGGCAGATCCCCCTCACACCCAACCCATCTCGTCCATATGACTATCTAATTTTAACTTAAAGCTCTCTATCGTTCTTGATCCCACTATAGCACTTGGTAGCCTATTCCACCTATCTACAATTCTGGTACTAAACCAATATTTGCCTATAGCTTTTCTGAAACGAAATGTATCTAACTTGAAACCATTTGTTCGAGTTTTTTCACTATCGCTGAGCTTAAGTACATCTTTCATGTCCCCTTTATTAATCCCACTAGCCCACTTGAACACCTCTATCATATCCCCTCTAACTCTGCGTCTAACGAATGCAAGCCTAGTATTTTCAACCTTTCTTGATATGGAAGCTTTCTAATATCATGGATCGTTTTTGTCATTCTGCGTTGTACCCTCTCCAAGGAATCTATGTCCCTTCTGTAATAGGTACACCAAAATTGGACAGCGTATTCCGCATGTGGTGTTACTAACGCTAGATAATGTTTTAAGATTACGTCTGTAGTTCTATTACTCGCACTTCTAGATATAACTCTGAGAACTCTATTTGCCCTATTTCGAGTACTAATGCATTGATTTCTAGATTTCAAATCTCATTTGACGATGACTCCCAAATCTTGTTCATTGTCTGAGTTTCTTATATTCACGTAGGCCCCAGGGGGTGGTAGTCACCTTTTCTGAACCCCTTTCTCCCTCATGTTTAGCATATTTGTTTTGAGATTTTAAGACGTTCGTTCCATTAGCGTGACGATTTTGAGATCTTTTTCTACCGAAAAATGTTCACATTTATTTTGGAAGGGGGTCTATTTTTTTTTTTTTTTTTTTTTTTTTTTTTTTAACTTGGAGGTCTGACGAGAAACTAAAAAATATATAGGCCTACAGTAAATACATAAATACATAGACCCTAAAGGCCGTGTCATACAGAGGTCGACCGCGACCCGACAGTAACCCGGAGGCAATGACTTGCAAAAAAAATTAAAAAATTTGCGGTTCGAGTGTATTCGGCCCGATAATCGGGCGACATCGGGTATGATTCTGGTATGTTCGAGTCGTTCTAGTCATGCTCTGGTCATCACCCGAATGTTCGGGTGTGTCGGCCAAAATTTAGTGTATGCGTTAACTTTTGGGAAATCCTAGAGTGCGTTCGGGTAAAAAAACCTTTACAAAATCCTCGAGTCACCTTCGATTTACATTCGAGTCGTATTCGGCTTACATTCTACCATATTCTGATCGCATTCGACCTATTCGGGTCACTTTCGAGTCAAACATTTAACCCGATTCATACCAGAATTGATCGAACCTAAGTGGACTTAGACCCGATGATGTAGACCGTAACCCGAATTAGACTCGATGCTCAGTGGAAAATTCCTACATAAACTTGTTCGAAAGTCAACTGTTACTCGATGTTGACCCGAATTTCAGGATGATGACTGGATTGATACCCGAATACTACTAGAAAATGACTCGATGCATGTCCGACATTTCTAATTAGACTCGATGATTACTCGATCGTGATCCGAATGACTAGAATGTAAGTCGAAGGCTAGTCGAAGCCAAGTCGAATCAAACCCGAACGCGAGCCGATGGGCGGAACCACGTGAAGCAGTCCTGTGTGCAGTTGGAGCGGCTTGGAGTGGTTTCATTCCGATTGTGTTCCTGACTTCGGGTGGGGTTCGGTTTTCATTTGGTTTTAAGTCGGGTTACTTCGGGTGTGATTCGGTTTTAACTCGGGTTGGTATCGGCTCCTCGGGTCACCGTCGATTAGCTTTCGACTCATGGTCGATTCAATTCCGTTCAACTTCTGGTTATTTTCGAGTAATATATGGGATAACATCGACTCGCATTCGAGTCCCTCGGGTAGCATTCGAATTGCTTTCTAGTCATAGTCGGGGTATGAGTCTCATTCGGGGATTCGGGTGAATTCGGGTGAAAAGTGCAAGTCATTACCTTCGGGTTACTGTCGGGTCGCGGTCGACCTCTGTATGACGCGGCCTTAAACCAAGCACTACCCCCTTGACACAGCTGAGGATTCCGACTTGCTATTAAACCAAGCACTACCCCCTTGACACAGCTGAGGATTCCGACTTGCTATTAAACCAAGCACTACCCCCTTGACACAGCTGAGGATTCCGACTTGCTATTAAACCAAGCACTACCCCCTTGACACAGCTGAGGATTCCGACTTGCTATTAAACGAAGCACTACCCCCTTGACACAGCTGAGGATTCCGACTTGCTATTAAACCAAGCACTACCCCCTTGACACAGCTGAGGATTCCGACTTGCTATTAAACCAAGCACTACCCCCTTGACACAGCTGAGGGATTCCGACTTGCTATTAAACCAAGCACTACCCCTTGACACAGCTGAGGGGATTCCGACTTGCTATTAAACCAAGCACTACCCCCTTGACACAGCTGAGGATTCCGACTTGCTATTAAACCAAGCACTACCCCCCCCTTGACACAGCTGAGGATTCCGACTTGCTATTAAACCCAAGCAACTACCCCCCTTGACACAGCTGAGGATTCCGACTTGCTATTAACACCAAGCACTACCCCCTTGGACACAGCTGAGGATTCCGACTTGCTATTAAACCAAGCACTACCCCTTGACACAGCTGAGGATTCCGACTTGCTATTAAACCAAGCACTACCCCCTTGACACAGCTGAGGATTCCGACTTGCTATTAAACCAAGCACTACCCCCTTGACACAGCTGAGGATTCCGACTTGCTATTAAACCAAGCACTACCCCCTTGACACAGCTGAGGATTCCGACTTGCTATTAAACCAAGCACTACCCCCTTGACACAGCTGAGGATTCCGACTTGCTATTAAACCAAGCACTACCCCCTTGACACAGCTGAGGATTCCGACTTGCTATTAAACCAAGCACTACCCCCTTGACACAGCTGAGGATTCCGACTTGCTATTAAACCAAGCACTACCCCCTTGACACAGCTGAGGATTCCGACTTGCTATTAAACCAAGCACTACCCCTTGACACAGCTGAGGATTCCGACTTGCTATTAAACCAAGCACTACCCCCTTGACACAGCTGAGGATTCCGACTTGCTATTAAACCAAGCACTACCCCCTTGACACAGCTGAGGATTCCGACTTGCTATTGACGTAAGGAATATACAGTATATGTTGATCTTTAGGAAACTTGCTATTGACGTAAGGAATATACAGTATATGTTGATCTTTAGGAAACTTGCTATTGACGTAAGGAATATACAGTATATGTTGATCTTTAGGAAACTTGCTATTGACGTAAGGAATATACAGTATATGTTGATCTTTAGGAAACTTGGGGTGTTAAACGATGGCGATTTCTTTCTTTTTAACTTTATTCTGGCTACTATTAGACGATGTTATTCAGTTTAAAAACGGTCTCCAGCAATTAACAGGCTTCAACTATCCCACTTAGCTATTTATACTAACACAGATCCTTCTTATACTGCACAAAATCATCTAAATACAGCTAGAATAATTTACAAAAGACGTCGCCGGTACAGAAGGGGTTAAACGAAAGCCGGGTCCTTTCTATTTAATCTTTAGTATTATCTATGTAAAGAAGAATTTGAGGTTTATAGTTAACATTGGGGGCAGGGGGCTAGGAATCCTCCTCCCCTTGTATAATTCTCCTACTCAACGAGACAGAGAAACGGGCTAGGCAACGCGAAAGTGGTCCCGGACCCTGAGAATAGGAACTATAAAAATAAATCTTTCTGTTCGGGCTGTCTTGTATCGGCCACCTTCAGCAATGGGGCATGTGCCTGAGTATATACATACATACATACAGTTTTCAAATTACCGGTATATCATTGGAAGATATCGACACATCTTTCATTAACACCTTCTGTACCGGCAACGTCTTTTTTACTTGAATCGGCTACTATTAAACGATTTTATTCAATTTCAAAAGAGCCTCCAGCAATTAAAAGGCTTCGAACTCTCCCACTTAATTCTGTTTACTACCACAGATCCTTCTTAAGCCGCACAAAATCCTCTAAATCTAGCTAGAATAAAATTAAAAAGACGTCGCCGGTACACAAGGGGTTAATCGATTTTCAGTTCCCTAGACTTCGTTGGACATGGGATGATCAAATGGACAACACAATATCCATACGTTTAACCCTACCAAGTGATATAGAGGGATCAAGAACGATAGGGAGCTTTAAGATAAAATTAGATAGGCATATAGACGAGATGGGTTGGGTGTGAGGGGGATCTGCCGGGTGTGGGCCAATCGGCGCTCAGCAGACCCCGTAATCTTGTGTTAATCTCTGACCGTTTTGGTGGGGTCAGTACTGAAGGTATTAGTGGGGTCAGTACTGAAGGTATTAGTGAGTTGGGCCTATAATTGGGCCTTGTAATTCGTTGGGTGTGACAGGGATCTCCCTTGTGTGGGCCGATCGGCTTTTTGCAGACTCCCATTTTCTTATGTTCTTATGTAACCCGTACAGTACCGGTGGCGTCCTTTTCATTATATTCTGGCAACTATTAGACCATTATATTGAGCTTAGGAAGAACGTTTATCGCTTAAAAGGCTACAGACTATCTCAATTAATCCTTTTAGATACCAAATATCCTTCCTAAGTGTAATTTTTTTTTAAATGTAGCTGAAATCAAACTCAAAATACGTCACCGGTACAGAAGGGGTTAACCCCTTCTGTACCGGTACAGGTACCGTACAGTAGAGTACAGGTTCTGTACCGCCCCTTCTGTACCGTACAGTACAGTACAGGTTCTGTACCGGTACAGAAGGAGTTAACCCCTTCTGTACCGGTGACGTATTTTTCATTATATTCTGGCAACTAATAGACGATTTTGTTCAGCTTAGGAAGGATGTCTACTCAATATACCGTACAGCTTCATACCGTCTCAATTCATCTTTTTAGCTACCATATATCCTTCCTAAGCTTCATAAAATCGTCTAAATGCAGCTGAAATCAAATGAAAAAGACGTCACCGGTACAGAAAGGGTTACGTTGAGATGGGTCGTTTTCTTGATCCCCTTCTCCTTCATGTTTAGCCCTATTAGTTTTCAGATTATAAGATGTTTTCCCCATGAGTTTGTCGATTTTAAGACCTTTCGCCTCATTTCTGTGTCAATATTATGATCTTTCATGCTACAGTATATAGGTGCCGATTTTTGTTTCCTGGCAAACGATAGCGAGCCTGTAATTTTGGAAGAACCGGCCTTCTACCGAAAAATTTACAATTTTATCTAGAAGGGGGATCTAATGGATGTTTTTTTTTTAAAGTTTGATGGAGGTCTAGGGAGGAAACTAAAAAACAAATAAATAAATGAAAAAAAGCGATCAAAAAGTGAACCATCTCCCTTAAATCCGTCAATAATAATCATGACACCCTTCTCAATGGATTCTGTTTCAGCATAATTATGATTTAATTCAGCTTAGAAAATACATGAAAGGGGAAACTGTCTCCCTAATCACTCTCTCCCACAGTTCCATCATAAACCATATATATATATGTATATATATATATATATATATATATATATACAGTTATAATATAGTATATATATATATTATTATATATATATATATATATATATATATATATATATATATAGATAGATAGATAGATATATAGTCAGTCAGTCAGTCAATACTTTATTTCATAAAAAGCCATACAAATAACTGTTTACATAATTATGTACATGAGGTAAAGTTACCTTAGAGTAGGTTCATGGTTTTGATTCTTTTGAACATATATTATTCTGGATTTAATGGCATCAATATCATTGTCTGCTAAGCTTGATATATCATAATTAGTTAAACGAATAGTTTTTACTTCGTTAATCATATAGGCCTAAAGACTATCACAGATATTCAAAAAACACTTTTCTAAAAATGTGCAAGGCTTCTTCAAAAGCTTAGAAGCAAGTCTATTGTTTTGCCAATTGAACAAATGGCTAAAAGTCATTAAACCAGCCATATCACATGCTTTATGATTGCTCTCCCAGTATTTTAATTTAACGATTTTCTGTATTGCCTTGTGGTAGCCTATTGCAAATTGTTTCAAAGGAAGTTTACATTTCTTGTTACAAAACCATAATTCTGAGCCGTAGAAACTCAAACAGTAACTTTGAAATAATTGAATAAAAACATTAGTATTTACATTTGAGAATTTTCATAAAATAAAATTAAATTAATTGTAAAATTTATTTCAAGATCTAATTATGTCCTTGTCATTATTAAGGTTATTATCTATAATAAACCCTAGGTATTTATGTTCATTGGCAGTATTTAATATTTTATCATATAGCCTCATCTTTGATAGATAGATAAATAGATAGATAGATCGATATAATGAGCTAAACAAATTATTGAATAAGTTCTGAACAAAACAAATTCGAGTGACCTGATGATTGTGTAAGGAAATCACTTGTCAATAAAATGTCCCTTCACAAATAAATGTATACATCCGTTGGGTTGTATATATAATATGTAAATAAAGGTAGCTAATAATACGGGTACTTACGACTGGAATGTTGTTATAGAGGTAATTATGGTAAATGAGAAAGTATGGAAGGTAGATAGAGAGACACGAGATAAGACCTCCTCCCTCACACACGGTTAGTACCACACTGATCCAACCTTGCTCGGTGTGCCCCTCTAGTCCTCACCTCCCTGCCTCACCTTTTTCCTAACCTCACCTTCTCCCTCCTACTCACCTTCCCTCCCTCACCTTCCTTATGCGTCACCTCCCTCATCACCTCCTCCCTCGCCTCACCTTCCTCCCTCACCTTCCTCCCTCCCTCCCTCCCTGCCTCACCTCCCTCCCTGTCTCACCTCCCTCCCTGCCTCACCTTCATCCCTCCCTCCCTGTCTCACCTCCCTCCCTGTCTCACCTTCATCCCTCCCTGCCTCACTTTCCTCCCTCTCTGTCTCACCTTCCTCCCTCCCTCCCTGCCTCACCTCCCTCCCTCCCTGCCTCACCTCCCTCCCTCCCTCCCTGCCTCACCTCCCTCCCTCCCTTCCTCACCTTCCTTCCTGACCTCCCTACATAAGAACATAAGAACATAAGACAATGGGAGTCTGCAGAAAGCCGATTGGCCCAAGCAAGGCAGATCCCTGTCCCACACAACCCCAATTACAAAGCCCAATTATAGGCTCAACACTCTAATACCCTGAGGATCATATTACCAAAACGGTTAGAGATTAACGCAGGATTACGGGGGTCTGCAGAGCGCTGATTGGCCCAACCCTGCTGATCCCCCTTCACACCCAACCCTTCTCGTCCATATGCTTATCCAATTTTATCTTAAAGCTCCGTATCGTTTTTAATCCCACTATAGTACTTGGTAGTCCATTCCACCCATCTACAACTCTGTTACCAAACCAATATTTGCCTATATCTTTTCTGAAACGAAATTTATCTAATTTGAAACCATTGGTACGAGTTCTAATCACTGAGCTTTAGTACATTTGTCATATCCCCTTTGTTAATCCCACTAACCCACTTGAACACATCTATCATATCCCCTCTAACTCTGCGTCTCTCTAACGAATGTAAGCCTAATTTCTTCAACCTTTCTTTATACGGAAGATTTCTAATATTATGGATCATTTTTGTCATTCTACGTTGTACTCTCTCCAATGAATCTATGTCCATTCTGTAATAAGGACACCAAAATTGAACAGCATAATCCATATGGGGTCTCACTAATGACAAGTAAAGTTTTAAGATAACATCAGCAGTTCTGTTAGTCACACTCCTAGAGATGAACCCGAGAATCCTGTTTGCCTTGTTTCGAACGCTTATACACTGTTGTCTAGGCTTCAAATCATTGCTAACAAACACACCTAGATCTTTCTCACAATACGAGTTTTCTAATTCCATATTAGCTAGTTTATATTTAACATTTGTATGCATCTTCCCTATCTTTAATACCTTGCATTTGTCAATGTTAAACTTCATCTGCCAATTTACTAACCATTCGTGTAAGGTATCTAGATCCCATTGGAGGCACTCTATATCTCTATCTGAATCAATTGTTCTCCCCATTTTGGTATCGTCTGCAAATTTACTTATCCTACTAGTTATACCTAAATCAAGGTCATTTATGTATATAACAAACAACAGAGGACCTAATACAGATCCCTGGGGGACACCACTTTTGACTGCTCCCCATTCTGACTTCGTACCATTTATGCTGACTCTCTGCTTCCTACCAATTAGCCATGACCTAATCCATCCCAACAACGCCCCACCTATTCCATGCGCCTCAACCTTTCTCATCAATCTCTCATGGGGGACTCTGTCAAAGCTTTACTGAAATCTAAATATATTATATCATATGACTTGTCATTATCTACTGCTTCATATACCTCTGAGAAAAAACTAAGCAAATTAGTAAGGCAAGAACGTCCCTGAGTGAATCCATGCTGAGAAGAATTTATTAAATTAAATGTATCTAAGTGGTTTCTAATTTTACTAGCAATAATTGACTCTAGTAGCTTTCCTATGATTGATGTAAGACTAATGGGACGGTAATTGGTATTGCTATTGATTTGTCACCTTTTTTGAAGATCGGAACTACGTTTGCAAGCTTCCAAGCTTCTGGAACTATACCTGTCTCCAATGACTTGTTAAATAAAAATGTTAATGGGTAACTTAACTCATCCCTACATTCTTTAATACTCTAGCATATACCTCATCAGGACCAGGCGATTTATGAGGTTTCAGTCTGTCAATTTCCTTAAGCACATCATTTCTACTTATAGTAACCGTACTTAACCTATTTTCTATACTATCGCTATATACCTTACGGACTTCTGGAAACTGTGCCAAATTTTCATTAGTGAAAACGGAAAGAAATTGACTATTTAATGTACTGCACATTTCTAAATAATTTTCTGTAATTTCTCCTATCGAAGTTTTAAGGGGACCAATTACATCTCTAACCTTGGATTTATATAGTTGGTAAATAGCTTTAGGATTATTTTTTGAGTCATTGGCAACCTTAATTTCATAATTTCTTTTTTCTTTCCTAATATCCTTTTTTACCTGTCTTGATAGATTCTGATAGTAAGCAAGTAGGTGAATTTCGCCTTTCCTAATTTTTCTATATATTCCTCTCTTTTGTCCTAGAAGATCTAATAGTCTATTATTCATCCATTTGGGTTGGTTCCGTGTTGATCTAAATTTTCTTTTGGGGATGTATTTATTTTGTGCATTGAATACTGACTCGATAAAATAATCGTATGTATCTACCAAGGTTGACGTCTCTTCCTGACTTAAGATGACAGGTGCCTGAGAAGGGGTACACTCATTTGGACACCTGAATCGACTTAATTGTTTGACCATAGGGTCAGCTAATAGGGCTCTTCTTAACCCTCCATAATTGGCTTTTCTAAGTCAGGTATTAATGTTGTATTCTCTCTGGTATTACCTTTCCATTGTATATTAAAATACACAGAATTGTGGTCACTATTTCCTAGGTGGTCCCCTATCTCTACATTATTTACCATATGTTCATTGTTACTGAAAACTAAATCGAGAATATTATTACCTCTAGTTGGCGTATCTATGAATTGAAATAAAAAACTATCTTGTACTACCTCTATAAACTCCTCAGAATCAGAGTCTCCTATTTGATGCTGCCAATCTATATTCGGAAAATTAAAATCCCCCATAATGCACACATTGCTAAACCTTGATGCCATTTTAATTTCCTCCCATAATGACGTTCGGTCATTTCTACTCATATTTGGCGGTCTATACATAACTCCAATAACTATGGTCTCACTACCTTCGTTAACCTCTACCCAAACACTTTCATTATCGTTATTTAGTCTAATACCTGATTTAATACAGCTTTGTAATGTACTCCTGACAAACACTGCTATACCGCCACCCCTCTTACTTGTTCGGTCATATTTAAACAAACTATATCCTGGTATATCAAATTCTGCTAAAAAATGCCTGGTTTCTGTATTAATCCACGTTTCAGTTAGCGCTATTATGTCTATATTTTCTTTGCTAACAAGGGCTCTAAGTTCGTTCATTTTGTTACATAGACTCCTACAGTTTGTGTAATATACTCTCAATTTACTTCTTTTCTTTATACCTAATTTACCTTTATTTCTAACAACATTTCCATCTTCCGTTGCACCATCACTACTATCATTTGCATTATAGTCATTTTTAGTCATTTTTAGCATGAGAATGAATATCCTTATCGCTTTCGCCTGACGCTAAAATTGTTCCATTTAACCTCTCATTTACACTCTCAATATTTCTGTTCAAAACCCCACAACCACCCTATCTAAAGAACTAGCTAATGTAGAAACCCCTATCCGTGAAAGATGAACCCCATCCCTTGCGTACATCCCATCTCTCCCATAGAAACTATCCCAGTTATCAATGAATGGTATTGCTTTTTCTTTGCAATATTTCTCCAAACGGCAATTGACACCAATCGCCCTGGATGTCCATTCCTTGGGAACTCCTCTTCTGGGTAGGATACAATGTACTACAGGGATCACTCCCTTCATCCTAACCTTATCTAACACATCCCGATTCTGCTGCAGCAGTTCCTCACTTCTACCCTTACCAACATCGTTACTCCCGGCACTGAGACAGATAATGGGGTTATCTCCACTATCTTCCAAGATGTGGTCCATCTTCTCTAAAACCCTCCCAACTCCATGGCCAGGCAGACACACAACCTTCCTAAGTTTAGTGCGGGTAGCCCTAACTAACTGTCTTACCATGGAGTCGCCCACAATCGACACAGACTTACCTTCTCGGGACACAGACTTACCTTTCCCTCGGGAGGATCCAGCAGCTGCAGTTGGAGAACCCCCGGTGGTGGCAGAAGCTCCCTTGGTGGTGGTGGTGGGGGTGATGGTGGTGGTAGGTAGCACAGCGTTAGCTGTTGGAGCTGAGTCGGCGGCAGGCACTTCGGCTAACCCTCCCTTATCCTGACTATCTTTTCCCTCACATTCGTCTCGCAAAGGAGAGAATGTATTTGTCACACTCATATCTATTCTACTATCCTGCTTCTTGAGTGTGACTTTCCCACCCGTATTTTTAACAACCTGCCATGAATACAATTTTTCATCAACTTCCTCCCTTTTCCCCTTACTCGACTTAATTTCCTCTTGGCTAAGCTTGAAAGCTAGATTTTCGTCTTTAATCAAATCCACTTCCCTCTGAAGTTTAACATTAACCTCTCTTAGAGCCAAGACCTCTTCCTTCACCACAACCATCTCTTCCCTTACCTGGAGAATAAGATGATGCAGTTCAGTAAAGGACTCGCACTCCATACCTGACATGATCCCAATGATACCTTCCTCACTTTCCTCCCTCCCTGCCTCACTTTCCTACCTCCCTCCCTCCCTCCCTGCCTTCCTATCCTCACCTTCTCCTCACCTTCCTTCCTGCCTCACTTCATCCCTCCCTCCCTCCTCCCCTCCTGTCTCCCTTCCCTGCCTCACCTCCCTCCCCTCCCTCCGTTCCTCACCTTCATCCCTCCCTCCCTGCCTCACCTCCCTCCCTCCCTCCCTCCGTCTCACCTTTATGCCTCCCTTCCTGCCTCACCTTCATCCCTCACCTTCATCCCTCCCACCCTGTGCTCTCACTGCCTCTGCCTACCTTCCCACCTCCCCTCATTCCTCCCTTCCTCACCTTCCTCCCCTTCTGCCTCTCACCTTCTCCCTCCCTCCATGCATCACCTTCTTCCCTCCCTGCCTCACCTTTCCCTATGTACTTTATACTCCCATCCTTCTTCACATCCATACCTCATTCTAATGCCTTACCACAAAGATACTCTACACCTTAACGGAAGACTCAACTATATAATTGTAGCCTCTATGATTCTGTGGGATATCTACTCTTCTGTCATGAATCAATACTCGGTCCCTTAAGGGGGGGGATGGGCGTATATATACAGTATTTCCTAATTTATATTTATTTTGAATGTTTGTTTTAGTTTACTCCCTAGACCTCCATCAAGCTTAAACAAAAAACCCAAGACCTTCCTTCAAGACAAATTTGTACATTTTTCGATAGAAAAATGTCCAGTCCGAAGGCTGAGTCCTCTTAAATAACAGGCTCGCTCTCGCTTGCCAGGAAAAAAATCGACACCTAAATGGCATAAAGTCTTAATATTGACAATGCAATGGGGTGAAAGGTCTCAAATTAGCCAAAGTAATGGACCGAAGGTCTTAAAATCTGAAAAATAATGGGGATAAACATGAGGAAGAAGGGAGACCAGAAAAACTACCCATCTCTCCTTAAGCTACCTTCTATGCATTTAATTGTTTGTCAACACCATTCTTCCTTGCTTAGCACCTTCTGTACCGGCGACGTCTTCTAAAATATACTCTAGCTATATTTAGACGATTTTGTGCAGTATAGTAAGGATCTATGGTAGTAAAAAGGGTTAAGTGTGATAGTTCGAAGCCTGTTAACTGCTGGAGGCACTTTTTAAACTGAATAATATCGTCTAATAGTAGCCACAATAATGTTAAAAGGACGGCACCGTTACTGAATGTTAGATGAACAAGGAAGAATAGTGGTAACAAAGCACTCACCTAGTCCATTTTCGCCCAATAATAGGGTCAAAATATCGGTTTTGGAGAGTTGAAAGTATCGATGTAAATATCCCACTATCGCTTTTGGTGGGTTGAAAATATCGACGCAAATTCCGTAGACGTTATCACCATTTATAGGGTGTCCGGCCAACTTGCAATTGTTCGGACTGTCTGGTCTCGAAGAATGCAGGCATTTCAAGTAGTGTTATGTTGAATATGGACTACTTTTAGTATGTACACATAATTTTGTGATGTACTGTACGTAGGTGCACAAGAGGCACCAGTGGTAATAGGGCCTTTCTATGAAAGGCCAGAAGAAAAAGAAACTCCAAGAATATTGAGAGAAGAGAAAGGGTTGGTTTGTGTGTTGTTGAAGAGTAAGGGATGATAGAGTGGAAGATTAGGAAGGCTAAATAGATGGAGAAATTTGGTTTTGGAAGCATTGAAAGAAGCAAGTTTATCTTAGCCCCAATTGGATATAGTAGACAGATCAGAAGATAGATGTACTATGGCCTCATCAAGTGAGTTATGAAGTATATGCATGGTGGATCGTTGAGTAAAGCTAGTTAATTGGTTAAAATATGACTTCAGAGGCTATCAGCCCTATTGGATTATGAAGCCAGCACACTGTAAGTGAAGAAAATTGTCAGGACTGGAACCCCTTTTCGAGGACTCCAGTCCCTTCCTAAAGCTAGTTGGATGGTGTAAGTTAGAGTCATAGGCATATGAGTAGAGTACAAAGGAGTACAAAGGAAATCCAGCAACAACAGGTCTAGTGACCCTTCTAGGTTGCTTGTCCTCCAAAACACTGAGGATCAAGTGTCCAGACAGTGGTTTAGAGTGGGTAAGGGAACATTGGAAAGGGAACTACTGCCCTGGAACTAATATCCGTGACAGGATTAGGAAGTTAGTAGGGGACAGATGGGTTAGTAAATGATGGCAGGATAAAATAAAGTTATTCATTTACAAACGCAGTCAGTCGCGGGTTTGATGCGAGATATTTGTCTAGGCGAAGTTTAAATGAATCAACGGTGCTGCAGTCTATGACATCTCGGGGAAGCCCATTCCATAAGTTGACAACTCGATTGAAGAAGGAGAGGACTAGAGGTACAGTTGTGAAGATCATTAACCCCCTTGATGATTATAACGAGTTTTGACAGTGTGTCCGGGCTACCATTAGACGATTTTATACAGCTTAGGAAAGATCTGTGGGAGTAAAAGGGGCAAAGGCGGTCTCAATAATCCCTCGAACTGCCATGTACCCCTTCCTAATCTGAATAAAAACTTCTACTCATAGCCAGAATACACTGTCAAAATGTGTCATGATCCTCAAGGGGTTAATGGCTATTAACCCCTTCAGCATGATGATGCCTTATTTACCTTTTATTCTTGCTAAAATTAGACGGTTTTATGTAGTTTAGGAAGGACTTGTGCTATTCAGAGGGTTTACTCAGATCGTATTTACCCCTTTGTGTCCTAGAGGTAGATTATATGCTTAATAATATCATATAATAGTAACCAGAATAAGATACAAATTATGTCATCGTGCTGAAAGGGTTAAACTAAAATTGGGGATAGGGCAGAACCCTGAGAAACTCCGGAGTTGATAGATTGAGGAAGTGAGCGATGGCCGTCCACAACCGCAGCTATGGAAGAGCAGGAAAGAAATTGGAGATAAAGGCACATTTAGTAATAATAATAATTATAATAATAATAGAGAGAGATAGAAACTGAAGGATGGTCATTTGTATTGTATTTATCGGTACAAACACTAAATATCTATGCCTAGGATTAAATGTTTCGATCCTAAATAGAACTATCCATTTCATTACTTAACCTAATCTAACTTGAAAACACTATGTATCTAAATAGTCTAAATATGTTTGTACGATTAAACTCATGGCTCAGTCTACTTTTACACATAAACCTACAAATATCAAGCGTGTCGACACATACACATACACACACACAAACACAATCCCACCCCTACTCTGTGAACTCACCAACCCAAGCATGCAACGTTATTCTCAATATTTCTTCCATTAAACAGCTGAGCTCTGAAACTTTCTCCCAGAATCAGTCTTTTCCTCATCCTTTGACTTATATTGCTTCAAACTCCGTGTGTCCAGGCATTTTGGCTCGAACGTCCCTTGAGCTTGGCCCTGTCACTCTTTCAACTCTGGGGGAGGCACTCGTCACAGGCAGTTGTACCTTTGATCTCCCTCACTCATATAAAAATCAACAACACACAAACATACATACACACACACACACACACACACACACACACACACACACACACATGTATACATACACACACACACACACACATACACATACACATATAACAAACACACACACATACAAACACACACACACACATCAGTTTGAGTCAGAAGGTTCCTCTAATAGAAACTAGCTCACAACTGTCTGCATAATGCTACCGTTATTGCCCGTGCTGGGGAGAGAGCTTATATATATATACTGTATATACTTTCTCAGCCGCACATATAATCACATGGATGTACAAAATTCACACACACACATAGAAAGATGGCCTATGCACTTCATCAACGCACACAGTGCCCCCAGCCTAACACACACACGGATAGCGTGTCTGGCTCACAACCAGAAGGTCCCGGGTTCGAGACCCGGGCGGAGAAGAGACATTTGGGCAAGTATCCAAATGGTGTAGCGGCTGTAGCCTCTGTTCACCTAGCAGTATAAATAGGAACCTGGTGTAAGTGGACGAAGTTGTGACGTCCCCTCTGGGAGTTGGTGTTCTGTTACAAGGTGAGAAGGGTATCGTATAGGACCATAGGTCAACCTAAGCCTTCGGGTGAGACTGGTACCATACAGATCAACCCAAGCCTTTTATTTGAGATGTCGCCAATTGACTGATTACATACTACACTCACATCCACAGCCAACGATACACTAACACATGACATGCAATTCACGCAATGCATTCTCTGTTAAGGAGGCGCGATAATAATGATCTGGAGCTCGAATTGTGTGGAATCCCCTTGAGAAACAAGTTCGGTGAATTACACACACACACACACACACCACACACCACACACACACACCACCCACTCACATATACACCACACACACACACACACACCACACACACACAACACACACAACACACACACACACACACACACACACACACACACACACACACACACACACACACACAACACACCAACACACACACACACACACACACACACACACACACACACAACACACACACACACACACACACAATACACACACACACACACACACACCACCCACACACACACACACACACTCACCACACACACACACACACACACACACACACACACACACACACACACCACACACACACCACACACACACACACACACACACACACACACACACACACACAAAACACACACACACACACACACACACACACACACACACACCCCAACCCACACACACACACCAACCTGCACACACACACACACACACACACACACACACACCAATCCGCACACACACAAACACACACCACACACACACACACACACACACACCACACACACACACCACCACACACACACACACACACACAACACCACACACACACATACACACACACACCACACACACACACACACACACACACACAACACACACACACACACACACACCACACACCACACACACACACACCACCACACACACAACACACACACACACACACACACACACACCCACATACACGCACACAAACACCCACCCACACACACACACAACACACCCACACACACCTACACACACACACACACACACATAAACACACACACACACACACACACACACACACACACACACACACACACACACACACACACACACACCAACACACCCACACACACACACACAACACACACAACACAACACACACACACACACACACAACACACAAATACAACACACAAACACACACACAAACACACATACACACTAAAACACACAAACACACACTAAACACACACACACACGCTAAAACACACACACAAAAACCACACACAAACACACACACACACAATACTACACAACACACACACACACACACACACAGAGACACACAGAAAGAGAGCATATGCACTTACTCAACGCACCCCAAACCTAACACACACATCCATTAGTTTAACCTCAGTTGTATGTAAAATGCTAGAAACACTCATAAGAGACTCGTAAAACACTTAGAGGAAAATAACATACTTAAAGATACTCAACACGGTTTTCGTAACAAACGTTCCTGCTTAACAAACCTCTTAGACTTCTTCCACGAAATCCTCAACCTCTATGATGAGAGTAAGCTGTAGATATTATATACCTTGATTTTCAAAAGGCCTTTGGCAAAGTTCCCCACAAACGTTTACTGCTAAAATTTAAAGTGCATGGAATACAAGCCGGTGTGTTGAAATAGATAGAAAATTGGCTCAGCGACAGAAAGCAAAGAGTAGTCATAAACGGTAAGGCATCTAAATGGACCAATGTAAGTAGCGGGGTACCCCAGGGATCAGTACTAGGACCAATTTTCATTCTAATTTACATCAACGACATAGATGAGGGTTTCACCTGTACAATCTCAAAGTTTACTGACGATACAAAAATAGCAAATAGCGTACTCTCAAAAGAACAAGTTGACGATATGCAACACAATCTAGATAAGCTGTCATGTTGGGCCCAAATTTGGCAAATTATTTTCAATGCGGATAAATGTAAAGTACTACATATCGGATATCAAAATGAGAAAGCAAACTATTCAATGAATGGCACTCAGCTTAAGAGTGTAGACAGATAAACTGATCTGCGAGTAATAATATCGAGTAACCTAAAACCGAGTCAACAATGTTCAGAAGTTGTTAAGAAGGCAAACAAAATAATTGGCTTTATAGGCAGGTCATTTGAGCATAAATCCAAAGAAGTTATCCTAACTCTTTACAATTTCTTAGTCCGCCCTCTTCTGGAATAATGCGTTCAATCCTGGTGCCCTTATTACCAAAAAGATATAGACAAGTTAGAACGAGTTCAACGTAGAGTTACCAAAATGATACCTAGCCTAAAGAACAAACCATAGCGTTTTAGAGAATTACATCTATTTCCTTTAACCCAGCGCAGATTAAGAGGTGACTTAATTCAAGTGTTCAAAACTATCAAACGCATCGACAATATGAACTGTAGTAAGTACTTAACCCGTTGAGCCCCGGCTAGTTATAATATTTTGTTCACCCCAGTCCCAAGCCATTTCACTTCTTTTTTTTTTTTTTGCTAAAATGGAAGACAAGGATGAGAAATGAAAAAAAAAAAAAATCACCTCGGATATTTTTGTTTTGGGGGGGCCTCCAAAAAATGTGTTGAGCCAAAATGGAAGAGAATGGTGAGAAATGAAGAAAAAAAATAAAAAAAAAACTCACCTCGGTCATTTGGGGGGGGGGTCGAAAGTTCGTCTCCCCCGCATGACCACCCGCCCGGGAGCACTAGGGTGAAAACTGAGTATGGCATTGTACGGCATACATCCTAAGGAGTGTCTCACATAAATCTCTCTCTAGCTCCCATACGACCGGAGTAATGAAGGTTCAAAGTGGCGGTGAACTAAGGGTGTAAAGTATCCCCACTAAGCCCACCACCACCGGCCGCGTGGCTGTCTTGGCCCGCTCACACCTACCGGCCCGGCTCCCACACACACACTACGGTACCTCCCCCTCCTATTCTCCCGCCATTTCCTACCTTACAAGCCACGTAAATTATTTTAATATGCCGGACGCACATGATGCGTCGCTGGGAGTTGGTGATAACAAACTGCCGACGCATCACGTGCGACGCTGGGTCTCAATGGGTTAACACCTAACGAGCGGCCTAGGCGGTAATTTATATGTACCGCCCAGCGGGGTGTTTTTACCCTAAATAGGGTTGTTTACATGATCATTTTCATGCCTAAATAAGACCCAGAGCGTAAAACAAGTATCTATCCCTGAAAGGGCATAAACAGAGCTTTCCAATGACACCTCAACCATCCTTGTACGACCACTGATTTTCTTGCAACGATCGCGCAATACGAGTGCAAAAACCATGTAATTAGGTACTTTCCCTACATAATTCCCTGTGTAGCGAGTGTGAGGGGGGAAGGAAGGGTGGTTTTCACTTCAGTTGGCCCACCGTGGTGGTGTGCGACGGTCATAGCCTTACTACGCTCTTCACACCGCTCAGCTCTCTCTCTCTGCAACATTACGTGCTGAAAATGGCACACGACATAAGTTGTGAACCGCCACTTAGTCCAAATTTCTTTCACAGACATAAGTTGCGCGCCGCCAATAAAGGGTTAACTATCGACCAGTCTAATTACACGCGGGGAAACGGTTGCAAAATTATTGGTAAATCTTTTAACTCGCACGAATCTGAGAATTTCTTCTTCAATCGAGTTGTCAACTTGTGGAATGGGCTTCCCCGAGACGTTATAGACTGCAGCACCGTTGATTCTTTTAAACTTCGCCTAGACAAATATCTTGCATCAAGCCCACGACTGACTGCGTTTGTAAATTAATAACTTTATTTTATTCCCCCTTCAGATTTATCAAGGATTATTGAGTACGGTATATATATATTGCTAAGACGTTACTCTCTTTTCCCAGATATACGAAAAATCCTTATAAGTGTGTTATGTTACTAAACCATCTGTCCCCTACTAACTTCCTAATCCTGCCACGGTCATTAGTTCCAGGGCAGTAGTTTCCTTCCCAATTTGTCCTTACCCACTCTAAACCACTGTTTGGACATTTGATCCTCAGTGTTTTTGGAGGACAAGCAGCCTAAAGGGGTCACTAGAGCTGTTGTTGCTTGATTTCCTTTATACTCCTTTGTACTCCTTTGTACCAGAAAGCAACATTCTGGAAATATACAAGATTTAAGGTGCCTCACCAATTTTAGTGTATTAAGCGGAAAGAGGAACAAGAGAAAACAGAGTCGTGGCACAATATTATGGGGTTACTGGATATTTTGGGATCTCTATTTATTTGATTTCATTAGTTAAATTTATTTCATTACTTAGGTTTATTTGTAAGTTAATTGGTGGGTTGGTGAAAAAATATGAATGCATTTATTTATCTATGTTATAATATCGTCGCTACTGTAGACATCCATCAAGCTTATAAAAAAAAGAAAACAAAAATCGACCGCCCCCCCCCCCCCCCTTCAAGATAAGTTTGTAAAAAATTTGGTAGAAAAATATCCCGGCCGAAGGCCGGTTCCTCCAAGAATGATAGGCTCGCTATCACTCGCCAGGAATAACTTGACACCTAAATGGCACGCAAGTTCTTAATATTGACAAAGAATTGGGGGGAAAGGAATACAAATCGCTAAACTAATGGCCCGAACGTCTTAAAATCTGAAAACGAATGTGGCTAAACATGAGAGTGAAGGGTGGCCAGAAACACCAACTATCTCCCCTAACATAAATATATATATATATATACAGTATATATATATATACCGGTATATATATACTGTATATTATTTTAAGATTTAACACTCAATTTCTTTGTCAATATTAAGACCTTTCGTGCCATTTAGGTGTCGATATTTTCCTGGCGAGCGATAACGAACCTGTAATTTTAAGAGTAACCGGCCTTTGGCCGGGAACATTTTTGTCCCGAAAAATGTACAAATTTATCATGAAGGAGGTCTAGGTGTTTCTTACAGCTTGATGGAGGCCTAGTGAGGAAACTAAACAATAATAAAAACATAAATCAATAAGCCAATATATTAAATATGCCCATCCCTCGTTAATCCACTCCTCCCTCTCAACGTATGTAGTCCACCAAATATGCCCATCCCTCGTTAATCCACTCCTCCCTCTCAACGTATGTAGTCCACCAAATATGCCCATCCCTCGTTAATCCACTCCTCCCTTTCAACGTATGTAGTCCACCAAATATGTCAATCCCTCGTTAATCCACTCCTCCCTCTCAACGTATGTAGTCCACCAAATTAAAAACAATACAATTCAACAGAGGAAAAAAAAAAAAAAAAAAAAAATCTTTTAGTTCACTGCAAAATTCCTAAAATGGACCCATGATTTTTAGCTCGTCAGTCGTGTTGATTTTGAACGGGAAATATCAGGAAAGTGTTAGAAAAAAAATGGGTTATGTGCCTGAGTAGATAGATAGCTAGCTAGATAGATAGATAGATAGATAGATATATAGAGGTTATTTTTGGGTCTGTTTATTAATATATTTATCTATTTTTTAGTATCCTCGCTAGACCTCCATCAAGCCTAAAAAAAAAAAAAAAAAAAACACTCCCTAAGCCTCCCTTCAAGATAAATGTGTACATTTTTTGGTAGACAAATTTCCTTCTCCAAGAATTACAGGCTTGCTATCGCTCGCCCGGAATAAATTGACACCTAAATGGCACGAAAGGCCTTATTATTGAAAAAGAAATGGGGTGTAAAGCCTCAATATCGCCAAATTATTGGGCCGAACGTCTTCAAATCTAAAAACCAATGGGGCTAAACACGAAGGAAAAGGGGGTCAAGAAAAAACCGAAAACGGTTAAATGTGAGGAATAAAGTTGTAGCCATTGGGCCCCATTCAGCATACTGGTTTAAGACGTCTATCCCCATCCAGGCATTGATTTATCGCTCGCCAGGATATTTTGGATAATGCTTAAGACACCTGAATAAATGTGTACATTTTTCTATAGAAAAATGTCTCCAGAGAAGCCGGATATCTCCATAAAACCTGAATGGGCATAAACGTCTTAAAACAGTTGGCTGAATTAGGCCGAATGGATACAAAGCAGAGAACGAGAGAAAAGGAAAACAAATAGCAGCCCCCCCCCCCCCTTCCCCCCTTAAAAGGATAAACACTTTCTAACGTAAAAATAACAACACACACACACTCTTTCTCGCTCTCTCTCTCTCTCTCTCTCTCTCTCTCACTCTCTCAGATCTCTCTCTATTATCTCTCTCTCTCATGCTCTCTCCTCTCTCTCTCTCTCCCCTTTCACTCTTTATTATTATCCTTGTCCCCTCTCAGCAAACACACACACACACACACACACACACACACACACACACACACACACACACACACACGTAGCCTAGTAGGTAGAGCTCTCGTCTCACACACGAGGGGTCGGGGGTTCAATCCCCGGCCGGGCGGAGACAAATTGGGCTTGTCTCCTTTCATGTGTTAGCCTCAGTTCACCTAGCTGTAAATAGGTACCTGGAATAAGCGGACGACGTTGTGACGTCCCAGCTGGGGTTGGCAAAAATGGTACAAGGCGAGATGAGTATCATATGGTTCACCTAAGCTGATGGCTACCTAAGCCTTCGGGCGAGACGGTACCGTCTATAGTGAGAATGGTACCATACAGATCCACCCTAAGCCTTCGTTTCCAATGTCGCCAATTGGCTAAAATACAGACTACACACACATCCACAGCCATTCCAACAGTACATAAAACACTTAACATGCATTTCACGCAATACATTCCCAGTTAAGGAGGCGCGATAATAATGAGCTTAGCTCGCATTGCGTGGATTCCCCTTGACGAACAAGTAACTGAGTAACACACCTTCAAACCCTCATTAGCTCTCCAATTTGCTCTATTGTTCACTCACACAGTATTATTAAAAATTACTTGACTTGGAGCTCGGGAGATTTTTTTTGTTTTTTGAGAGGAGAGAGAGAGAGAGCGTGTTTAAATGTTTTGCTTTTGATGTTTGAGATTCTTTGATTAAGGGAATATTGTTTATTTTTCTATTTATTCAGTTTAGGTGTCGAAAAGGAACAATTTGAGATGGTTCAGTCATATGGAACGTATGGAAAGCGAGAGAATGACTGAGAGGGTGTACGAGAGCGAGGTGGAGGGACAGAGAGGGAGAGGTAGACCAAAGGAGAGGTGGAAGGATGGAGTGAGGAAGTATATGAACGAAGGCCGTGCTGGTTGGGGGGAGGGGCGTCGACTGACTGGGGACAGAGGTGCATGGAGGCGGTTCGTTCGGGGCCACACCTTCGGGGATCACGGCGTCGGGCAATAGATAGATAGATAGGTGCCGATTTTTTCATGGCGAGCGATAGCAGGCCTGTAATTTATAGAAGGATTTTTCGTTTCCTCCCTAGACCTCCATCAAGCTTAAAAAAACACCCCCTGGACCCCCCCTGCAAGATAAATTTGTACATATTTTGGTAGTAAAATTAAATTAAAGGCTCGCTATCGCTCGCCAGTAAAAAAATCGACACCTAATTGGCACGAAAGGTCTTAAAATTTACAATGAAACGGGGCGAAAGGTGTTAAAATCATCAAACCAATGGGCCGAACGTCTTAAAGCCTCAAAACTAATGGGGCTAAACACGAGGGAGAAAGTGGTCCAGAAAACCGGCCCATCTCCCCTTAACCCCTTCTGTACCGCGGACTTTCCTATTAATTTTACTCAGGTTACTACTAATCGACTTTATTCAGCTTAGAAAAGATGTCTAGCAATTATAAGGATTCGAACTATCTCAATCAATCCTTTTAACCACCACAGATCCTTCCAAAGCTGCATAAAATCGTGTAAATAAAGCTAGAGTATAATTTAAGGAGGGATGGTGTATTTTTTGATAAATTATTTCATATATTTACTTTTTTTGAGTTTCCTCCTTAGACCTTCATCAAACTAAAACAAACCATCCATTAGATCCCCATATTAGATTAATTTGTAAAAAATTTGGTAGCAAAATGTCCCTACTGTGACGCCTGCAGCTTAGCAGAACGCCACGTGGGCTCAGCCACTTGCTTGGCCACTCGCTAACACTCTCCAGGGCAATGAATTTGGCTACAGTCTATCTACAATGTTGTACTTTTTTTCTTGTGAATCGTCATGTCACGGGCAGTATAAAAGTGGTCTTTATTTTCGTCTGTGACAATGCATTATATTTTATATCATCAGTTATAAGTTTAATGTATAAGACTGAATGATACAGCTAGAGAGTGTGAGTGCGTAAGTGCAGGAGGCAGAGGGTTGTGCGCGTAGTGTTACGCGTTGTCTCGGTGACGTCATGCCATGGCCGGGCCCTCTGAGTGGCTGGCCGCTTTGCCGCCCTTCTGCCGCAGCAGAAGGTAGTTCTCCCGCACTCCTTGCTGCCTTTGTGCCTTCCTCGCTCAGAGCTTGCTTGACCAGCATAACCTTCACATCTCCCTTGCCATCTGTCCCCGACTTCCACCTATAGAACACTTTCTCTCTCTCTCAACTTCTTACCTCTTATGCTTCTAATCTATTTAACATCATAACTCCCCTTTGGTTCTGCACGATTTCATATATCGGCCATCGTATTATATGCTGAAGCTCTCAGATATTTCATGTTTAGTTAGACATTTTGGAGGGGTTAACATTTTGTCTGTAGAGGTTCGACACACTCACGGTGTCTCCCTACCTATTTCTTGGTTGTCTGTGGCTATTTAATGCTAGACTGGGGTGAGGCTATTGATGTTGTGATTTCCGATGTGTACCAGGTTTTGTTGAACTTGTACAATCGCAACGGATGCGTGGGAAGCCTAGGTTGTCTTTCTGACTGTGTACCTTGTGAGTTTAGCACTGTGTTGCGAGTGAGGGCTTTTGCCTCTGGCACCCAACACTGTGCTAACTTGTTTTGCTTTGACTTGAAGAGGGTCGCCAGGAGAGAACCAGATACTAGCGATCTGGATCTCTCAAGAGAGCACCCCGTCATTTAACGTAATTTGGCCGTACAGTCTTAAGGACCTCGCTAGGCTACGAGCCGCTTGCTCAGCCATTGTTTCCTAGCCTACGACATCCCACCTAGACTTTATTCGCCTAGCAGACACCCGATTAGGATTATAAACTCTTATGTTATGTATGCAGCATTTTTATTCACGTTGATTGTAAGCCTTGGTTGTTGTTGAGGTGCACAACCTGAGCAGGCTTTTGCGTTGCCTGAGGAAGTACTTCTTTTGTTGTTGGAGATAATACTATTGCGCAGTTATCGTTATTCCCGTGCCAGTTAACCCTGTATGTCCAAACACTTGTCATATCTTGTTCCTGCTTTATATAACAGTTCAAAATCCGATTCGATCATCTTAGCAGCATCAGACTTTCTTCAGAAGATTCCTGTTCGATGCTTTAGGACTTTCATTCACTTTCTTTAATATAGGAGTGACAGTTTATTATTGTTTAGAGTAACTTTAATTATACCTTCTTCTTGTTTGCATTAAATCATTCCAGTGATTTAATTAAGCTCTCTATCTTTTGCCTTGTATACATTATTAACGTAATTGTATGTTGTTGTGATCAGGCTGTATCAGAGATCATCAGCCTGTAGTAGTAGTGCATTTATACCGAGTTAGAGGATACCCCGTTATCGCAGATTTAACTCTGGAGGGTATAGGTGTTTTTTGTGCACTGGCATTATAAGTTCGAGGGTTGGATCTAGTGTTACCATTGTGGCTGTGTGCCTTTCTAGTCCAATGATTAAGAGCCCTTGTTTTATACGAGTCCCGGTCGTAACACTACCAAAGGCCGGTTCTTCCAAAATTACATGCTCACTATCGTTCGCCAGGAAAAAGTCGACACCTAAATAGCACAAAAGGTCTTAATATTGACAAAGAATGGGGGCAAAAGGTCTTAACATCGCCAAAATAATGAGCCGAAAGTCTTATAATCTGAAAACTAATGGGGCTAAGCATGAGGGAGACGGGAGACCAGAACAACTGCCCATCTCCCCTTAACCACCACAGATCCTTCCAAAGTTACATAGAGTAAAATTCACCAGACGTCGCTGGTACAGTCGCGCTAATAAGTGATGTCTCGGCACCAAGTATGTTTTGATCAATAATTGGTATTAGCAATATCTAAGCTTAATTTTTTTAATATCGAGTGAAATATACAAACATGTTCCTACACTTACCCACCCTATTCAACATCTGACAGACATTAATACAGCACAGACAAGCCAAATGTAATGACAGCTGGGACATGATTTATTAGGTTGAGTGGTACTTGAAAAGTAGACAGAATGGATAAAAAACACCATGTGAGGAAGAGCACTTTATTGACAACCTTTCGCAGATAGCTTCATCAGGTCACTGGTGACCTGTGACGCAGTGACCTGATGAAGCTATCTGCGAAACGTTGTCAATAAAGTGCTCTTCCTCAGATGGTGTTTTTTATCCATGACTTATTAGCTCGACCGTACACTCGGATACCATAGTCTCTAGCTCACTCATAATAATTCGTGGATCCCTTATGTTTGTCTGTATGCAATTATAACTAGTTGGATTGAGTTTTGGATAGAACTTGCTTTTCAATAAATAATATGTATAGTTTTGTAATGAATGTACCAACAAATAATATTCATACATTTGTTTTCAGATATATACTTCTATAAATAGAAATAGGTGAAGTCCACGTCTGGTCAATTGCACTCTAGCTCTATTTAGACGATTGTATGTAGCTTTGGAAGGATCTGTGGTGGTTAAGGGGAGATGGGCCGTTTTTCTGGTCTCCCTTCTCTCTCATGCTTAGCCCCGTTAATTTTCAGATTATAAGACGTTTGGCTCATTAGTTTGGCGATTTTAAGACCTTTCGCCCCATTTCGTTTTCAATTTTAAGACCTTTCGTGATTATTTAGGTGTCGGTCAACATTTGAGGGTAGGCTATATAGTGAGGAGTGTCTTTGTTTGTGTGGTTATTTAGTGAGGAGTTTCTTTGTTTGTGTGGTTATATAGTGAGGAGTGTCTTTGTTTGTGTGGTTATTTAGTGAGGAGTTTCTTTGTTTGTGTGGTTATTTAGTGAGGAGTGTCTTTGTTTGTGTGGTTATTTAGTGAGGAGTTTCTTTGTTTGTGTGGTTATTTAGTGAGGAGTGTCTTTGTTTGTGTGGTTATTTAGTGAGGAGTGTCTTTGTTTGTGTGGTTATTTAGTGAGGAGTGTCTTTGTTTGTGTGGTTATTTAGTGAGGAGTGTCTTTGTTTGTGTGGTTATTTAGTGAGGAGTCTCTTTGTTTGTGTGGTTATTTAGTGAGGAGTCTCTTTGTTTGTGTGGTTATTTAGTGAGGAGTGTCTTTGTTTGTGTGGTTATTTAGTGAGGAGTGTCTTTGTTTGTGTGGTTATTTAGTGAGGAGTGTCTTTGTTTGTGTGGTTATTTAGTGAGGAGTGTCTTTGTTTGTGTGGTTATTTAGTGAGGAGTGTCTTTGTTTGTGTGGTTATTTAGTGAGGAGTGTCTTTGTTTGTGTGGTTATTTAGTGAGGAGTTTCTTTGTTTGTGTGGTTATTTAGTGAGGAGTTTCTTTGTTTGTGTGGTTATTTAGCTGGTTATTTGGTATGGCGCGGCTGTGTTGGCTCTGAAATCCGAATAAGAAAGAGAGTGAGAAAAAGAGTAAGAGAGTGAGGACGAGAAAGTGAGAGAGGATGTGTGTGTGTGTGTGTGTGTGTGTGTGTGTGTGTGTGTGTGTGTGTGTGTGTGTGTGTGTGTGTGCAGTAAGATATCATTCGTATATAATATGTAAAAGATCTGTTTGGTCTGAAGATTTCAAAGTTATAAATTTTACTTCTGATTATAATCTTAGAATACTGAGTGGAAACAAATAGACAGTTTTTCATTTTTACTATAAAGTTTCAATTGCCGATAGTGAAATACGATCATGTCATTATACAACCGTTCTCTCTCTCTCTCTCTCTCTCTCTCTCTCTCTCTCTCTCTCTCTCTCTCTCTCTCTCTCTCTCTCTCTCTCTCTCTCTCTCTCTCTCTCTCTCTCTCTCTCCCAATATGTTGACTCTTAAAGATCTTGAAAACACATGAATTTTAATTACGACACCAAGCTCAGGAGAGAGAGAGAGAGAGAGAAGATAACGAACCCACTCTGTAACTTGACTATCTGGTAAACGAATATCCTCAGAGTGTGGTGTGGGGGTGTACAGTATATATATATACTAATTATATACAGGGTGTCCCAGGAAGAAAGGGCCCTTAAGGGGGTCACCGGCTTTTTTTGTTATCTTTCTCTCCTTTTCTCTCTTTCCCTGGCTTGTATCCATTCGGCCCCATTCAGCCAACTGTTTTAAGACGTTTATCACCATCCAGGTGTCGATTTCGTCCTGGCGAGCGATAGCGAGCCAGCATTGTATGGAGAAATCCGGCGACTTTTTTGTTTCTTTCGAAAAATATACAAATTTAGCTTGCTGTCAAAACAAAAAAATATATATTGACACCTGGATGGGGGTAAACGTCTTAAAACAGTAGGCTGAATGGGGCCGAATGGATACAAGCCAAAGAGAGAGGGAGAGAAAGAGAACAAAAGTGAGGTGGGCTCCTTTAAGGTTACAGGTTAACCCTTCAGTTCCTTCTGTACCGGCTACGTCTTTTCTATTAGATTATTGCTACATTTAGATGATTGTATGAAGCTTAGGAAGGATATATGGGAGCTAAAAGGATTAATTGAGACAGTTTGTAGCCTTTTAATGGGTAGACGTCCTTCCTAAGCTGAACAAAATCGTTTAATAGTTGTCAGAATGGAATGAAAAGTACATCACCGGTACAGAAGGGGTTAAGGGGAGAGGGGACGTGTTTCTGGTCCACCTTCTTCCTCATGTTTAGCCCCATTAGTTTTCATATTTTAAGAAGTTCGCCCCATTAGTTTGTCGATTTTAAAACCTTTCGTCCCATTTCTATATCAATATCAAGACCTTTCGTGCCATTTTGGTGTGGAATTTTTCCTGGCGAGCGATAGCGAGCCTGTAATTTTAAGAGAAACCGACCTTTGGCCGGGACATTTTTCTGTCGAAAAATTTACAAATTTATCTTGAAAGGTGGTCTAGGGAGTTTTTTTATTGTTTTAAAGCTTGATGGAGGTCTAGCAAGGAAACTAAAAAAATATATTAATATATAAATAAATAGACCCCCCAAAATTACCGCTGTCCCTTTAAGCTTCATATAATCGTCCAACAGGCGTCATTATTGTGAAGGGGTTAATGGAGGGGGTTAGATTATCCATGCATTCATAATGGAAAGGGGAGATGGGTCGTTTGCCTGGTCCCTTTGCTCTCGTGTTTAGCCCCATTCATTCTTTAAGGGGGTAGAGTGCTGGTTTTAGGGTTAAGGGGAGATCTCCACTTGAGGGATTTTTTTCTTGACCCTTTTCTCCCTCATGTTTAGCCCCATTGCTTTTGATATAAAACGTTTGCCCCATTAGTTTAGCAATTTTAAGAACTTTCACCCCATATTAAGATCTTTCATGCCATTCAGGTGTCGATTTTATCCTGGCGAGCGATAGCGAGCCTGTAATTTAAGAGGAAGCGGCCTTCGGCCGGGACATTTTTCTACCGAAAAATGTACAAATTTATCTTGCAAGGGACTCAAGGGGGTGTAATTTTAAGCTTGATGGAGGTCTAGGGAACAACCTAAATACCTCCCTTTAATATATTTATCTAGTAATTCAATAATATTAGTTTCCTCGCTCGACCTCCACCAAGCTTTAAAAAAACACCCCCCTAGATCACCTTTCAAGATAAATCTGTACATTTTTCGGTAGAAAAGTATCCCGGCCGAAGGCCAGTTCCTTCTAAAAATTACAGGCTCGCCTTCGCTCGCCAGGAAAAAATCGACACCTAAATGGCACGAAAGGTCTTAAAATTGACAACGAAATGGGGTGAAAGATGTTAAAATCGCCAGGCTAATGGGCCGAACGTCTTATAATGGATTATTAAAGCCAGTACACTGCAAGTCAAGTACTTTTTTCAGGACTGGGGTCCCTTTTTCGAAGACTCCAGTCCCTTGAACAGACCGAACAGAGCTCATGTTAGGCATAAAATACATACGAATTGAATCATTTAAGGTAATGTTAATACTGGCATAGGAGAGGTTAGGACTAGGCGTATATTATATTCATGGGAGATGGATTGTTTTCTAGACCCCCCCCCCCACCCCCTTCTCTCTCATGTTTAGCCCCATTAGTTTTCAGATTTTAAAATGTTTGCCCTATTAGTTTGTCGGTTTTAAGACCTTTCGCCCCATTTTTCGGCTGGGACATGTTTCTACCGAAAAATTGTACAAATTAATCTAGAAGGGGGATCTAGTGGATGTTTTTTTTAAAGTTTGATGGAGGTGTAGGGAGGAAACTAGAAAAATAATGAATATTTGAAGAAAATCGACCAAAAAGTGAACAATCCCCCCTTAAACGATTACACTGTGTCGTTTATGGTCGATATGTAGTGTGTTGTGTTGTATGATCTTGACTGTACAATAGAGATGTACCCGAATGTATATATATATATATATATATATATATATATATATAAAGGGGACAAGGAGTTACAAGTAATAGTTAGTATTTAAGAGACATTGCGGTCCATTCCGAGGAGATACTGGAAGTGGAAGGAGAGAGACTGTTTAGTGCACTACACTCTTTAGAGAGTGTGCAAAATACTAACTACTCTCTTCTTGAACTGCTCTACTGAAGAACTGTTTACAACTTCGGAGGGAAGTTTGTTCTAGGTAGAACAGATCTTATATTTGAAAAAGTGTCCACAGATACTAGTGCTGAACCTTTTCAATTCTAATTTCCAGCCATGTTTGCGTGTTGTATTCATATTGAGACTAAACATTTTGCTATAATCCACTTTGTCAAACCCATTAAGTATTTTAAAAACTTCAATGAGCTGACCTCGTAGTCTGCGTGTCTCCAACGGAAAAATATTAAGAGTTCTCAACCGGTCTGCATAGCTCAGTCTTTTAATCGATGGAATAAGTTTTGTAGCCATAGATATATATATATATATATATATATATATATATATATATATATATATATATATATATACAGGGTGATTCAGTAACCCTTTTCATATATTTAATGGCAAATTTGGGAGGCAAAAATAAGACTAATTTACTCTATGACCCTTAGGGTGAGTCTTTGATAATTATGATGGAGATATTACACCTTTAAAGTTATCGATAGATAGAAAAGACAAAATCTAAGGAGTGAGAATGAAAATGTTGTTGCTAACTGGCAGGGTAGCGTATCCAAGACTTGGTATCAAAATGGCTGCATACGGTAGCTGGATGCAGTTGGTTTCCCAATTTACAAAGGTACATTACTATTTGTACTATCATCATCATCATTATTATAGTACATTATTCATAGTAGTAGTAGTAGTAGCAGTAGCAGTAGCAATAGTAGTAGTTGTTGTTGTAAGGGGAGAAGTGGGCGGAGGAGGGATAAGTGAAGGAGGAGGGATAAGTGGAGGAAGAGGGGTAAGTGGAGGAGGACGGATAGGTGGATTAGAAGGGATAAGTAGAGGAGGAGGGATAAGTGGAGGAGGAGGGGTAAGTTGAGGAGGAGGGTTTTTCTTGCCGAACTCGAATTTCGAAACTACGGTCGTCAGTATGAATCATGAAACTACGGTCGTCAGTATGAATCATGAAACTACGGTCGTCAGTATGAATCATGAAACTACGGTCGTCAGTATGAATCATGAAACTACGGTCGTCAGTATGAATCATGAAACTACGGTCGTCAGTATGAATCATGAAACTACGGTCGTCAGTATGAATCATGAAACTACGGTCGTCAGTATGAATCATGAAACTACGGTCGTCAGTATGAATCATGAAACTACGGTCGTCAGTATGAATCATGAAACTACGGTCGTCAGTATGAATCATGAAACTACGGTCGTCAGTATGAATCATGAAACTACGGTCGTCAGTATGAATCATGAAACTATGGTCGTCAGTATGAATCATGAAACTACGGTCGTCAGTATGAATCATGAAACTACGGTCGTCAGTATTAATCATGAAACTACGGTCGTCAGTATGAATCATGAAACTACGGTCATCAGTATGAATCATGAAACTACGGTCGTCAGTATGAATCATGAAACTACGGTCGTCAGTATGAATCATGAAACTACGGTCGTCAGTATGAATCATGAAACTACGGTCGTCAGTATGAATCATGAAACTACGGTCGTCAGTATGAATCATGAAACTACGGTCGTCAGTATGAATCATGAAACGATTTGTACATGATTCTTAATTTGATCTCTGCCTACACGTGGTGTCAAAACGGTTATACGGTAGCTGGTTTCCTAATTATTATCAAAGGAACATTACCATTTTTATCATCATCATAATTAAGATTCATAGTAGTAGTAGTATTACTTGTTGTACAGTACAAAGGAGTACAAAGGAGTACAAAGGAAATCAAGCAACAACAGATCTAGTGACCCTTCTAGGTTGCTTGTCCTCCAAAACACTGAGGATCAAGTGTCCAAACAGTGGTTTAGAGTGGGTAAGGGAACATTGGAAAGGGAATTACTGCCCTGGAACTAATGTCCGTGGCAGGATTAGGAAGTTAGTAGGGGACATATGGGTTAATAACTGAGGGGGGGGGA
Source organism: Paralithodes platypus (assembly GCA_032716605.1). Lineage (NCBI taxonomy): Eukaryota > Metazoa > Arthropoda > Malacostraca > Decapoda > Lithodidae > Paralithodes > Paralithodes platypus. Next base: position 270,958 of record CM064535.1, read on the forward strand.
TAAAATAAAGTAATTCATTTACAAACGCAGTCAGTCGCGGGTTTGATGCAAGATATTTGTCTAAGCGGAGTTTAAATGAATCAACGGTGCTGCAGTCTATAACGTCTCGGGGAAGCCCATTCTACAAATTGACAACTCGATTGAAGAAGAAATTCTTAGATTCGTGTAAGTAAGGGGAGTAGCAGGCGGAGGAGGATATGTAAGGTGAGGAGCGTTTTTCTTGCTGACTTGGAGCTTCGAAACTCATCTCATCTTAATGAATCCTGAATCAATTTGTACAAGTCTTTAGATTTTTTCTCTGCCTACCTTGAGCTGATTTGCTGTAGCTAGGACAATATTTTCGCTATCAAAAGGGTTTACAAATGTACATACTAACAATACTGTGACCATCAAGAACGTTAGAATTACAGTTTTAATTACCATCAAAGGTGATGATTAAAAACATTTTGTGAAATGAATACTTGTGAAGTTGTACTGAGTAGTGTTTTTAAAGCCGATCAGCGTTACACTGTTGTCTCATGTATTGCGAGAATAATTGCCTCATGATTTAGGTTCGAGACATCAGAGGGTATTTCAGCAAGTTTGATTGATTGTAGGATACATTTAAACCCAGACCATGGAGGAATACGGTTTTAACGAGTATGCTGACATGCACCTTACTCTGGGGGAAGCCAGGGGAATTGCTGCAGCAGCGGTGCGACTGTATGGTGAAAAGTTTCCCAACCGTAGGCTCCCATCGCGACCAACATTTCTTGCAGTAGACCGTCGATTAAGAGAAACTGGCTCATTTCTACCACGGATATTGGATGGAGGACGGGCACATGATCACCACAGGGACCAAGCTGAGGAACAGATTATGAATTATGTCCGGGAAAATCCAAACACAAGTACAAGACGAGTTGCCTCCGAGTTTCATATGACCCAATCATTCGTTTGGAGAACTCTAAATGTAAATAGCCTGTATCCTTATCACCATCACAAGATTCATGCATTACATGAAGGTGATAGTCAGAATAGACTTGTGTTCTGTCGGTGGCTACTTCGTCAGCAGGAGGAGCGTCCTTCGTTTACATCAAACACCCTGTATTCAGACGAGGCATGTTTCACCAGAGATGAGATTTTCAACCAGCACAATACACACACTTGGGCAAGTGAGAATCCCCATGCAACAATGGTTAGAGCACACCAAGTAAAATTTTCAATTAACATTTGGGCTGGTATTATTGGTGATAACCTGATTGGGCCACATATTCTTCCCCGGCGTCTCACAGGAGAGTCTTACGCAAATTTCCTGCAAGAGGAGTTACCAGTGCTACCAGAAGACGTACCCCTTCAAAACAGACAGCAAAATTAATGTGGTTCATGCATGACGGCACTCCACCACACTTTTCCCGTATGGCAAGAGACTACCTGGATGAGGTGTATCCCAACAGGTGGATAGGACGTGTGGGCCCAGTTTCATGGCCACCTAGGTCCCCCGATTTAAATCCACTTGACTTCTACCTATAGGGACACGTGAAGAGTAGGGTATACGCTACCGAGATCCAGACACGTTACCAGCTGTGGGACCGTATTCAGGAGGCAGCAGCAACGGTAAGAAACAACCCTGGTGTGTTTCAGCGTGTGCGACAGTCACTCATCCGTCGTGCTGAAGCTTGCATCAATGAAGAAGGAGGACACTTTGAGCATCTACTATGAATACTGTATACTGTAATACTGTATTGTAAAGTATTTGTAAATAAAGTATGTACAAACATGAGATTTTCATTAACCAAAATTTATTTATGATAAAATAATAACAAAAACCAACATAATGAGAAGCTTTAAAGCACCACATGAAAGAATTACTGTACAAACCATCAACAGCACCAATCAATAATAATAACAATACATTTCACAATACTGTATAAATAATTAATGATAACATGCTAATGACATAACTTGACCCAATAATAATAATAATAATAATAAAGTAGACTTGCCGTTTTGCCCAAAATCAAAACGGCATACCCAACTCTGCGATGGGTTACCATCATCACTACTAATACCATCATCAATGACAAGCAACATAATCACTACTACTGCCATCATCACTACAACTGCCATCATCACTACAACTGCCACAATCATCACAAGTACTGTCATCATCACCATTACTATGATCATCATCACTACTACAATTACAATTATCACTACTACTCTCACCATCATCACTGTCCATTGTCACTAGCATCTTAATCACTACTATCATCATTGATACTACAACTATCAACCATCATTACTAATATCATCACCACCATCTTACAATCATCATTACTACTGTTAACATCATCACTACTACTATAACCATCATCATTACTACTGTCACAAATATTACCATAATTTATTCTACTGTCACCATCATCACTACTACTGACATCATCACCATTACTATGAACTTCATCACCACAACTATCGTCATCATCACTACAAATTTCACCATCCTCACTACTACTCACCATCATAACTAATACTCACACCATCGTCACTACCATCATCACTACTGTAATTATTATCACTACAACTATCATCATTACTTGTCACCATCATCACTACTATTATGACCATCATTACTACTACTGTCACCATCATATCTACTACTGTCATCATCATCAATACAACTACAACCATCATCACTACAATTATCACCATTATCACTACTATCACCATAAATCCAAATATTACTACCATCACTTCTAATGCCAACTAAACTAACTTAACCTAGCAAATACGTAGCGAGATGTTTTCGCTCCCAGAACGAATGCGTTCTTAGTGTTAGCCCCTTCGGGGCTCACACACTAAGAACGCCATCATTACTGGGGGGGGGAACCATATTTTGGACCTAAAATCATAACTATTGCATAAATTCAAAAAATATTTTTTGACTGACGTTTGCATTCACGCAACAAATGTTTGTGTGAAATTTGGTGAAAATCCGTCCAACGGTCTAGGAAGAGTTCCGAGACAGACGGACGACGACGACGACGACGACAGACATTTTTTTCGTGTGGTACCCACTATACGGGGGGGGCGATACCAAACTCTGCTTACGCAGAGTTGATAATAATACAACTAGACTATTACTACTACTACTACTACTACGATGAATAGAGTATTAATTATGATGATGGTGATAAAATGCTAATGTTCTTTTGAGCATTGAGACAACTGCTACCATATGCAATCATTTACATACCACGTGTAAGCAAAGAAACAATCTTTAGATTCATGTACAGATTGATTCAAGATTCATTAAGACGAGCAAACGGAGCATCAAAGCTCAAAGTCGGCAGGAAGATCCCTCCTCCTCCACTTACCCCTCTTCCACCACTTACTCCTCCTCCTCTTCCTCTTACTTATCCTCCGCCGCCTGCTTCTCCCCTTGCTACTACTACTACTACTAATACAATGATTATTAATAATAATGATGTTGATAATACAAATACAGTAGTAATGTACCTTTGTAAATTGCGAAACGAACTGCATCCAGCTACCGTATGCAGCCATTTTGATACCAAATCTTGGTTACGCTACCCTGCCAGTTAGCAACGACATTTTCATTCTCACTCCTTAGATTTTTTTCTTTTCTATCTATCGATAACTTTAAAGGTGTAATATCTCCATCATATCGAAGACTCACCCTAAGGGTCATAGAGTAAATGAGTCTTATTTTTGTCTCCCGAATTTGCCATTAAATTTATGAAAAGGGTTACTGAATCACCCTGTATATATATATATATATATATATATATATATATTCTTTAATACATACGAGGTTGAAAGAAATGGCAATTTCTGCGTTGGAAATTTTATTATTCAAAGTTTCCAGGTCTCAGATGAGTTTTCGCTGGGTGGCAGGAAGTAGATGAAGGAGATGAGCAAAATTCATGGTGGTACAGGGTTACATAAATGTACATGATGATACAGGATATACGACGACGCGTTTCACTGGACAACCAGCATTATCAAGTAAGGAAGGAATGATATAAAAGGTAAACAGGAAGGGTATATATAGAGGGTGGAGGATCAGAGGAGGCGGAAAACGGGGCAAAAGTCTGCTATTGGTGGAAGCGTAAACTAGGAGAGAGAAGGGGTTAACCGCTTCACGCATGCGCACTGGATGCGGGATGGTGGTCAGTAGGTGGGGTCGAAGCTGATTGGCTGCGTGTCGAGGGGCGTGGCCTAAGTTGTGTGGCGCCTGCAGAAGACGAAGCTGAAGGAGGTAGCGCGGGGGGCTGCGTCAAGGGCACCGGGGGGCGAGGAGGGGTGTTAGGTCCTGTAGGGTAGTGCCTTTTGGCAGAAGGAAGGATCTGAAGGTCCAGAGTTTGGTTGTTGATGTTGGGATGTAAGGCTTGGATATATAAAGCTTCGAGTATAGGTAATCTCCTTGGGTCACTTTCTTTATCGAGTATGGTAGTGTGTTTCTCTAACTCTAAAGTGACCCAAGGAGATTACCTATACTCGAAGCTTTATATATCCAAGCCTTACATCCCAACATCAACAACCAAACTCTGGACCTTCAGATCCTTCCTTCTGCCAAAAGGCACTACCCTACAGGACCTAACACCCCTCCTCGCCCCCCGGTGCTCTTGACGCAGCCCCCCGCGCTACCTCCTTCAGCTTCGTCTTCTGCAGGCGCCACACAACTTAGGCCACGCCCCTCGACACGCAGCCAATCAGCTTCGACCCCACCTACTGACCACCATCCCGCATCCAGTGCGCATGCGTGAAGCGGTTAACCCCTTCTCTCTCCTAGTTTACGCTTCCACCAATAGCAGACTTTTGCCCCCTGTTTTCCGCCTCCTCTGATCCTCCACCCTCTATATATACCCTTCCTGTTTACCTTTTATATCATTCCTTCCTTACTTGATAATGCTGGTTGTCCAGTGAAACGCGTCGTATATCCTGTATCATCATGTACATTTATGTAACCCTGTACCACCATGAATTTTGCTCATCTCCTTCATCTACTTCCTGCCACCCAGCGAAAACTCATCTGAGACCTGGAAACTTTGAATAATAAAATTTCCAACGCAGAAATTGCCATTTCTTTCAACCTCGTATGTATTAAAGAAAATTTATTACCTGGCTTTACTAACATATATATATATATATATAGAGAGAGAGAGAGAGAGAGAGAGAGAGAGAGAGAGAGAGAGAGAGTGTGTGTGTGTGTGTGAGAGAGAATTCAATTTGGCAAAGTGTAACTTGAATATGATAAGCGAGTATCCTCAGTGTGTGTGTGTGTGTGTATGTTTGTATGTTTGAGTATGGTGTGTGTGTTGCAGGTAGATATTGGATGTGCACGTTTTTGTTTAAGGGCAGACTCGTTTTTGTTTGTTCACACTTAAGAGGGAGATGGTTCACTTTTTGGTCGATTTTTTCATTTATTTGTATGAATTTGATTAAACCCCATGTGGCGAATAAAAGTTTAAACGGGATGCAAGATAAATATAAACCCCTAGAGCATAGCCTTGTATATGGTATGTTAGAACACTATTTAGAGTGGTTTCATAGTTCTGAGAGTTTTGATTGAGTTTTATCGAGGGCAGAAATGCGGGCGTTAGCACTGGGAGCAATGGGGGTGCGAATCAAGTTGCAAAAAATAAATAGAGAAAGAATATGTGAAATAAATGGCGTTTGCTTGGAACAGTAAATATCTTCTTAACCCCTTCTGTATCGGCGACGTTCATTAACTTTATTCTGGCTACTATTAAAAGATTTTATTCAGTTTCAATATGGACCTGCAGTAATTGATAGGCTTCAAACTATCCCTCTTAACCCTTTTTACTACCTCAGGTCCTTCTTAAGGGGAGGCAGACCGTTTTTCTGGACCCCCTTCTCCCTAATGTTTAGCCCCACTAGTTTTGAGATTATAAGACGTTCGGCCCATTAGTTTGGCGAATGTAACACCTTTCTCCCCATTTCGTTGTCAATTTTAAGACCTTTCGTTCCATTTAGGTGTCGATTATTTCCTGGCGAGTGATAGCGAGCCTGCAGTTTTAAGAGGAACCGGCCTTCGGCCGGGAAATTTTTCTGCAGAAAAATTACCAAATTTATCTTGAAGGGGGATCTAGGGTGTGTTTTTCTAAGCTTGATGGAGGTCTAAGGAGGAAACTAAAAAAATATATGAATAAATAAATTAATACACCTAACAAACGGTCTGCCTCCCCTCGTCTAAATATAGCAAGAATGATATGAAAAGACGTCGCCTGTACAGAAGGGGTTAAGCTTCATAAAATCGTGTATGTAACCAATTTGAAATAACCCCTTACTGGTACTCAATAACCCGTTACCGGTACTCAATAACCCGTTACCGGTACTCAAACGGTTAACCCCTTCTGTACCGGCGATGTCCTTTTAACTTTATTCTGGCTAATATTAGACGATTTTATTCAGCTTAAAAGGGCCTCTAGCAATTAACAGGTTTCGAAGATCTCACTTAACCTTTTTTACTACCACAATCTCACTTAACCTTTTTTACTACCACAATCTCACTTAACCTTTTTTACTACCACAATCTCACTTAACCTTTTTTACTACCACAATCTCACTTAACCAGTTTTACTACCACAATCTCACTTAACCTGTTTTACTACCACAATCTCACTTAACCTTTTTTACTACCACAATCTCACTTAACCTTTTTTACTACCACAATCTCACTTAACCTTTTTACTACCACACATCCTTCTTAAACTGCCAACCGCGGATGGCTGCCGACCCTCCACGGCCGGAGACAAGATCAACGACCAGTGGAGGACAACCGGATGCCGGCCGCGGGGAGCAGTTCCGGGATCCAAACCGTCACAACCATCCCCTGCCCCCTCCCTGGGGGCACAGGTCCTTGGAGCGGCTTCGGTCGCGCCGGGAATTTCCACACCTCTCACACCACACATCACACAGTTTTTCCTACACCGAGAAATGACTCTCCGGCTGTCATTTCACGAAGACTTCTTCTAGCCGGAGACATTGAGAGCATCCCAGGACCCACGTACACATACATATGTCCAACTTGCTCAAAACCCATCACTTCGAGTCGCCACACTAAGGGTTCAGTTCTCTGCAATTCATGCAGGAACTGGACCCACTTCACCTGTACAACACTTGCCTCCAAGAAACACTACACGAACACCTGGACCTGTTCCTCATGCCCCTCCCTCTCCCAGTCAAATCCCTCGCCTAAAACCCGTCCACCTCTCCTCCCCAACCCACCTAGCCTTCCTATATCATCCACATCCTCAACTCAACACACCACACCCCATCCTAATCCATTCCAACCCCCATCTCCTGCTCCCCAATCCCCACCCCCACCTCACCCATCCCAACCCCCAGCCCCTCCCTCACCCCCACCCCCACCTCCCCCCACCCTCACCCCCACCCCATCCTCGTGCAGCAGCACCCAACATACATCGTGCACATAACATTAACATTCTTCAATTGAACATAGATGGCATCAACACAAAGAAACACGAACTCTCACACTTCATCAAACAACACAACATACACATTGCCATCTTACAAGAAACAAAACTCCGCACAACACAAAAAACACCCACATTTCATAATTTCACCACCATCAGACAAGACCGGGCTGTCGGCGGGGGCGGTGGACTCATCACCCTGGTACACAAAGAAATATCATACATAGTAACCAGTGTACAAACCAAATCCCTCCTCCCCCCAAATGATAACACAACAGAAATACAATCAATTAAAATACGCACTGGCAACAACTCCAACATAACCATCATAAACACATACATCCCTCCCCAAACATCCCCTACAGTACCAAATGAATACAGACCACACTTACAACACATCACAAACACCCCACACACCCCACACATCATCCTGGGTGGTGACTTCAACGCCAAGACGTCGGCCTGGTTTGTCGACAACCCCGACACAGACAGAGGGCTGGTACTACAAAACCAAACCGATAACCTCATCATCCTTAACGACATCCATCAACATACCCATATTCCTCACCAAGCCCTCTATAACCCATCATCTCCAGACATCACCTTTTGCTCCCCAGAACTCGCCCCCACAACATCCTGGAGGGTGGTCAGAACCTTAGGCTCTGACCACCTCCCGATCATTATCACCACCAAAACCAGACTCACCCCAGCTAGCCACAAACACACATACACCAATTATAAGAGAGCTAACTGGGAAGCATTCACAAATGAGACAGAACAACACTTCACAACTCTAAACAGTACACTCATCACTAACATCAACAATGCTGTACACATACTAAAAAAAACTATCCAAAACGCTGACAAGAAACACATTACAAGAGGTAACAGAAAAAGACACAACCCCAACTTCACACCAGAAATTCAAAACCTCATCAGACAATGCGACATACTGAAACACTCCCCAGCACCCCACACACAAGACATCACACAACAAATTCAAGCACTCAACACCCAAGCTAACAACAAAATACAAGAACAACAAAAACTAAATTGGAATAACTTCCTACAAACACTTGATCACAAAACAAACCCCAAAAAACTCTACAAAACACTAAACAGCATCACACTTTCCAACAGCAACACAACACAATCACATGCTGCAATCACAACAACAGACTCTACTCCTTCATGTAAACAACAAGCAAACACTCTCATCAATCACTTCTCACATGTCAGCCACCTAAAACCTCACAAAGACGACCGACGTGTCATCCGACGTAAGAGACAATTCCCCACAGACCCTGACTATACACCCTTCACCAATTACCAGACAAAGCATATCAACAACAATCTCAAGCACTCACCCGCTTGTGGCCTAGCCAACATAAGCAACATACACCTCAGACACCTGGGACCACAAGGCATACAAGCACTCACTAACATATCAAACTACAGCTATTCACACAACACAATACCAGACATTTGGAAGCATGGTATCATCATCACATTCCCCAAACCCAACAAAGACCCCACGCTACCCTCCTCGCACCGCCCCATCACACTCCTTTGCTCCCCCTCCAAAGTCATGGAACGCCTAGTATTACAACTAATTACACCTGACCTACCCCTAGCTCCAACACAACATGGCTTTAGGCCACTGCACTCCACAAACACTCTTCTCACAGACCTTACACAAAGAGCTTTTGACGGCATCAACTCAGCTAGACCACCACACAGATCACTATTAGCCACACTCGACATTAGTAAAGCCTTCGATGCCATCCCCCGCCACAACCTAACAAACAAAATCTACAACACAAACATGCACAACAACACAAAAAGGTGGCTGGCCAACTTCCTAGCAGGCAGATGTGCACACGTATCTTTAGCCGGTCAGTCATCTAAAATCAGAAACTTTCCAAACGGAGTCCCACAACGATCCGTCCTAACGCCCGCACTCTTCAATCTGTACATGCACGATATAACTACACCCAATACGCCCCAAATAAACTTAGCCTCCTATGCAGATGACATAACACTCACATGCACACACCATGACCCAAAAAGAGCAACAGATCTCCTTCAACCCTATCTCAACACACTACATGGCTGGTGGACTACAAACAGACTTAATCTAGCCCCAGCCAAATCCACCGCAAACCTGCTCACAAGCTGGACAGGAGAACACGAATACATCCCTCAACTCACCATAAACAACACACCCCTAACACATACACACACACCCAAAATCCTAGAAGTAACATATGATACTCATATGACATTCAAACAGCACACCACAAACATTAAAAAGAAACTGACACCCAGACTTAACGCCCTCAGGTCACTTGCTCACACAAAATTTGGACACAACAAAGAAACTACCACCACAGTATATAAACAATACATAAGATCAGTGATGGAATATGCAAGCCCAGCCTGGGCTTCTAACCTAGCTGAAACACATCATAAGACCTTACAGACTATTCAAAACAAAGCCCTGAAGATCATTACAGGCTGCACAGCTACTGCACCCACAGATCACCTACATCAAGAAACGAAAATCTTCAAAGTCAAAGACCATCTGGACATGAGAGGCACTCAATTCCTGGCAGCAGCCTCCACGAACCAAGACCACCCACTAAACTACATTGCAACACACCCACAGACACCAAGAAATATCAAAACAACACCCAGCACACGGTATCACACACAATTATTGTCCTCTCTCCCTCCCTCCCCACCCCGAACCAACTTCCAGAAGCACATCCATACTCATATCTCTCACCGATCCATCCACTCACTCACAGACAACATGCAGCTGCATGCACGACCTCCCGAAATCCATCCTTCCGAATCCTCCCTTCCTCGCGAGGACAGAGTCCACCTGGCCAGGCTGAGATGTGGACACCATCCAGCTCTCCTGAGCTATCAGAAGAGACTGGATGACTCGTTGTCGATGCCTGCCCGGGATGTAACACAGCACCCCATACCATTAAACACATCATAGAAGACTGCATTTCACACAACCACTTACGCCAACAACACAATCTACACTCAATGAGAGCTCTGTGGGAAAGCCCGATCGTGGCCATGGCCTTCCTCAGGGACTCGGGGCTGTTCGGCCAGGCAGCTTAGGGAACAACAACAACAACAACAACCTTTTTTACTACCACAGATCCTTCTTAAACTGCACAAAATCCTATAAATCCTGTAAATTGTTGGAGCCCCTGTTTTTAACTGAATAAAATAATCTAATAGTAACCAGAATAAAGTTAATTAAAAGGACGTCACCAGTACTGTACGGTTTAAGGGGATATTTCCACTTGAGGGATTGTTTTCTGGACCCCTTTCTCCCTCATGTTTAGCCCCATTGCTTTTGAGATGTTAAGACGTTCTCCCCATTAGTTTGGCGATTTTAAGAACTTTCGCCCCATTTTTGTCAATTTGAAGACCTTTCCTGCTACAGTACTTTTTAGGTGTCGATTTGTTCATGGCGATAGCGAGTAAGTAATATAAAGGAACAAAGGTCTGGGGGGTGTAATTCTAAGCTTGATGGAAGTCTATACTCTGTTTCATTTCATCTGACGGTAAATTGAATCCCTTAGTACCTAATTTTTCGATACTTAATGAAAAAATATGAAACTAAAATATCTCGGGACCATACCAAGACCAAGTTTATATATTCAGCACCATATTTCACTATAAAGTCGTCAAAATGTCTGAGAAATATTGATGGGAACTTTACAATTTTCCGTCCGTTGAAAAGATACAGACTATAGGGAAAACTAAAAACCTCCGCTTAAACAATATACTACAGTATGACTCGGAACATGAGGGATACCAAGTGCACACATACATGAGGGATACCAAGTGCACACATACATGAGGGATACCAAGTGCACACATACATGAGGGATACCAAGTGCACACATACATGAGGGATACCAAGTGCACACATACATGAGGGATACCAAGTGCACACATACATGAGGGATACCAAGTGCACACATACATGAGGGATACCAAGTGCACACATACATGAGGGATACCAAGTGCACACATACATGAGGGATACCAAGTGCACACATACATGAGGGATACCAAGTGCACACATACATGAGGGATACCAAAGTGCACACATACATGAGGGATACCAAGTGCACACATACATGAGGGATACCAAGTGCACACATACATGAGGGATACCAAGTGCACACATACATGAGGGATACCAAGTGCACACATACATGAGGGATACCAAGTGCACACATACATGAGGGTTACCAAGTGCACACATACATGAGGGATACCAAGTGCACACATACATGAGGGATACCAAGTGCACACATACATGAGGGTTACCAAGTGCACACATACATGAGGGATACCAAGTGCACACATACATGAGGGATACCAAGTGCACACATACATGAGGGTTACCAAGTGCACACATACATGAGGGATACCAAGTGCACACATACATTAATCAACTCCATATAAACCCCTTCTGTACCGGCCACGTCTTCTATAATTGATTTCAGCTACATTTAGGCGATTTTATGAAGCTTAGACAAGATATATGGTAGCTAAAAGAACTAATTGGGATAGTCTGTAGCCTTTTATTGGGTAGACGTTCTTCCTAATCTGAACAAAATAGTCTAATTGGTGCCAGAATATTATGAAAAGTACACCACCGGTACAGAAGGGGTTAAGAACTCACCAAAATATTGTGTTTCATTACATTTTCATAGAAAATACCAATTAAATGTCTCTGCATTAGGAATATGTATTTATACAAAAGTTATATTTGGGGAAAGTTATCCCCTTAGTGAAAAAGAGAGAGAGAGAGAGAGAGAGAGAGAGAGAGAGAGAGAGAGAGAACGTGTATAATAGAAGAATAGGGCAGCAAAATATAAATAGAGGGAGATAGTTAAATAGTTATTATGCATGCAGTGGTGGTTGGGAATCAGCAGGAATAATGTTAATGTAATAACGTGTGAACGTGGTGAAGATTTATGGAGATTCCTTCAAGCGTGTGAGTGTGTGTGTGTGGGGGGGGGGGGGAGGGGGGGGGGGGATGGATGTGTGTGAGTGTGTGGTGGGGGGGGGGAGGGGGGATGGATGTGTGTGATGTGTGTGTGTGTGAGTGTGGTGTGTGGGGGGAGGGGGGAGGGGATGGATGTGTGAGTGTGTGTGTGGGGGAGGGGGGAGGGGGATGTGTGTGAGTGTGAGTGTGGGGTGGGTGTGGGGAGTGTGGTGTGTGTGGGGTGGATGGATGTGTGTGTTGTGGATGTGTGTATATATGTGTGTGAGTGGGGGAATGGATGTGTGTATGTGTGGAGGGGAGAGTGGTGTGTGTGTGTGTGTGTGTGTTCATTTACCTAATTGTAGTACACAGGAGCTTTTAGGCTCGTATTGTCCCGCTTCCTGAGTTACAATTGTGTGTTTGTGTGTGAGTGGTGAGTGCGTGCGTGTGTGTGTGTGTGTGTGGTGAGTGCGTGTGTGTGTGTGTGGTGAGTGCGTGTGTGTGTGTGTGGTGAGTGCGCGTGTGTGTGTGTGGTGAGTGTGTGGGTGTATGTATGTGTGTACGCTATAGTCCAGTTACATGTGCGTGTTGTAGTTGTTTCACCTCGTGTATGTAAGTTAACCCCTTCTGTTCCGACGACTTTTTTTAATTATATTGTAGCTATATTTGTACAATTTGGTGCAGTTTAAGAAGGATCTGTGGTGGTGAGACATTGTTAGTGAGATAGTTCTAAGCCTGTTAAATGCTGGAGACCCATTTAATACTGAATACAATCGTTTAACCGTAGCCAGAATAAAGTTAAAACGACGTAGCCGGTACAGAAGGGCTTTTCTGGACCCCCTCCTCCCTCATGTTTAGCATATTTGTGTTGAGATATTAAGACGTTTGTTCTGTTAGTATGGCGATTTTGAGACCTTTCACCCCATTACTTTGCCAATATTAAGACCTTTCGTGCCTTTAAGGTGTCGGGTTTTTTTTTGGCGAGCGATAGTGAGCCTCTATTTTTAGAAGGAACCGGCCTTCGGCCGGGAAGTTTTTCCCCCGAAAAATGTACAAATTGATCTTGATAGGGGGTCTATGGGGTGATTGTTTAAGCTAGATGGAGGTCTAGGGAGGAAACTAAAAGATAAAGGAATACAGTATGTGCATAATTAGACCCCAACAGACGAGCACTACTATTAACGTGTCAGCCAAAAGAAACATAGATAATTCAATTATAAAATACAATTACTGCATCAAATGAATACAATTACTGCATCAAATGAATACAATTACTGCATCAAATGAATACAATTACTGCATCAAATGAATACAATTACTGCATCAAATGAATACAATTACTGCATCAAATGAATACAATTACTGCATCAAATGAATACAATTACTGCATCAAATGAATACAATTACTGCATCAAATGAAAGAGCGACCAAGCGAACGCAAGCAAATGTAAGGTGAATAAAAGAGTGTCAACTTTTAACCCTTTCTGTACCGGTGACGTCATTTTAACTTTACTGTGGCTACTGTTAGACGATGTTATTCAGTTTAAAAGGGGCCTCCAGCAATTAACAGGCTTCTAACTATCTCACTTAAGGGGAGATGGGCCGCTTTTCTGGATACTTTTCTCCCTCGTGTTTAGCCCCATTAGTTTTCAGAGTATAAGACGTTCGGTCCATTAGTTTGGAAATTTTAACACATTTCGCCCCATTTCGTTGCCAATTTTAAGACCATTCGTGCCATTTAGGTGTCAATTTTATCCTGGCGAGCGATAGTGAGCCTGCAATTTTAAGAGGAATCGGCCTTCGGCCGGGACATTTTTCTACCTAAAAATTTACAAATTTATCTTGAAGTGGGATCTATTTTTTTTTTTTTAAAGCTTGATGGAGGTCTAGCGAGGAAACTAAGAAATAAAGAAATACATTAATTAATAGACCAAAAACCAGCCCATCTCCCCTTAACTATTTCTACTCCCACAGAGTCTCTTTAAACTGCACAAAATCGTCTAAATATAGCTAGAATAAACTTCCCAAGACGTCGCCGGTACAGAAGGGGTTAATTTTAAAATACAATTACTGCGTAAAATGAAAGCGCGACCAAGCGAACGCAAGCATATAAGTTTTTTTGAGAATACAAGGTGAATATAACAGTGTAAACTTTTAAATGGTTTTTCAGGTATAATAGTATGAGTTTTTAGGTTGTTCAGAGAATGTTGATGTGTTTTAACGAGAGGAGGTGTGGGGGGGGGGGAGGGTATGTTTGTGTGTATATGTGGGGGTATGTGGGTATGGGTTTGGGGGGGGGGGGATTTATATGTGAGTGTATGTGGGTGTGTGTGTGGGGGGGGGGGGATTTATGTGTGTGTGGGTGTGGCTATGTGAGTGTAGTGTGTGGGGGGGTGGATTTATGTGTGTGTGGGTGTGGGTATGTGGGTGTGTGTGTGGGGGGGGATTTATGTGTGTGTGGGTGTGGGTATGTGGGTGTGTGTGTGGGGGGGGATTTATGTGTGGGTGGGTATGTGGGTGTGTGTGTGGGGGGGGGGATGTGTGTGTGTGTGTGTGTGTGTGTGTGTGTGTGTATGTGGGTATGTGTGTGTGTGGGGGGGGGGAGGGTATGTTTGTATGTATATGTGAGTGTGTGTGGGTATGTGTGTGTGTGGGGGAGGGGGAGATTTATGTGTGTCTGGGTGTGGGTATGTGGGTGTGTGTGGGGGGGGGGGGGGGGGATGCGTGTGTGTTTATTTGATTCGTCTGGTGCGAATCAGTATGTTAAGGGGTAGTGCTTGTTTTTTGGTATATATATTAATAAATTATTTATTTTTTTAGTTTCCTTGCTAGACCTCCATCAAGCTTTAAAAAAACACCCCCTAGAACCCCTTTCAAGATAAATTTGTACATTTTTTGATAGAAACATGTACCGGACATAGGTCGGTTCGTTCTAAAATTACAGGCTCACTGTCGCTCGCTGGTAAAAAATCGACACCTAATTGGCACGAAAGGTCTTAATATTGACAACAAATGGGGGAAAGGTCTCAAAATCGTCAAACTAATGTAACGAACGTCTTAAAATCTCAAAACTAATAACATGAGGGAGAAGGGGGTCCAGAAAAAGCGACTACCTCCCCCTTAAAGGAGTGAAATATATATATAGCTTCGGTTCAATACTATGGACATGCCCTTGTACAGTGGCGCTAATAAGTCATGTCTCAGCTGTCATTACGTTTGGCTCGCTCTGTACTGTATTAATGTCTGTCAGATGTTGAATAGGGTGGGTAAGTGTAGGAACATGGTTGTATAAATTATCTTAATCAAAAAGAAGAAATCATGTGTAAATATTGCTGATACCAATTATTGATCAAAATATAATTGGTGCCGGGACATCACTTATTAGCGCGAATGTACATATATAAATGAATTCATGCATATAGGCACTTGATAAGATATACGCCCATGTACTCGTGTATGCGCACTATGTACACAGAGGCACCTTCACACACAAACGTACACACTCACACATACACACACAAACATACACACACACACGCACGCATACACACACATACACACACACACACAAACATACACAAACATACACACTCACATTATGTTGGTTCAGAAAGTTCCCGTAATAGAAATGTCTCGGAACTGTTGGCCGTTTTATACTACCGGTATTACTCTTGGTGGTGGTGAGAGAGAGAGAGAGAGAGAGAGAGAGAGATTAGGTATTCACATATATTTAGTTTAAATATGAATGTGATTCTGTGTGAGGCTAGAGAAGTAAATGTAAAATCCTTCAGGCGAGGAAGTGAGAGAGGTTGTGTGTGTGTTTATGTGTATGTGTGTTTTTTTTTATATGTGTGTGTGTGTGTGTATTTATGGGTATGTGTGTGTGTGCGCACGTGTGTGTATATATGTGTGTGTGTGTTTATGTGTGTGTGTGTGTGTTTGATAGAAGTTATGTTTGCGAGTGTATTGGCGTATATGTGTGTGTGTGTTTATGTGTGTGTGTGTGTGTTTGATAGAAGTTATGTTTGCGAGTGTATTGGCGTATATGTGTTTGTGAATCTAAATATAATTATATATAAATATTAGTCTGTACATGTGGAAGCTTGTGTAATCCTTTTTAATGTCAACCTAGCTATTACGTAAAAGTCCATGAAGATGTAAATGTATAATATTTTCTTTACTGTCAGGAAGCAACACAATGTCAATAACATCAAAACAAATTATTTAATGCAAAGTGAAAAGAACCAAGAGAAACGATTTGTAAATGGTATGCTACAGGCAAATTTGGCGTTTGTATGTACTTCAAAGGTTTTTAATAAGGACAGGGATACTTTAAATACACTTTGGTGTACACACAGGGGTGTTTAGAAACCTTTAGTTTAATTACTTCAACCTCTGTAGTTGTCTTTGAGCTAGTTGTGGACAGAAAACTAATGCAACCTCTCTCTCTCCCCCGCAATGTTGCATCTCTCTCGCTATTCTATCGCTACTATAACAATCAGTGTTCCTCAGAGCTTTCCCAGTGTATACCACCTCCTTTACGTTGGGCACGTGGTACCCGTCTTGCAACTCAATCCCATCCCTACTCTGTGCAACTCTCCAACCCGAGAGTAAAACGTTACTCTGTATTTCTTCTACTCAACAGCTGAGCTCTGGAACTCTCTCCCAGAATCAGTCTTTCCCTCTTCCTACGACTTAAATTGCTTCAAACTCCGTGTGTCCAACCATTTTGGCTCGAACGTCCCTTGATTTTGGCCCTGTCATTCTTTCAACTATGGGGGAGGCACTCGCTATAGGCAGTGCTGCCTTTTGCCTCCCTCAATCACATAGAAAAAAAGAAAAAAAAATTGAGAGTAAGATAATTTTATTTCTGAATACTAAACGGCAACCCCCGTGCCGGAAAGGGTTAAGGCGAGATAAACAATTTTTCTGGTCCCCTTCGTCCTCATGTTTAGCCCCATTAGTTTTCCTGGCGAGCGATTGCGAGCCTGTAACCATAGGAAGAACCGGCCTTCGGCCAGGACATTTTTCTACCGAAAAAAATACAAATTTAACTTAAACGGGGCTCTTGGGGGTATTATATTTCTAAGCTTGATGGAGGCCTCGGTAGTAAACTAAAAAAAAAAAAAAAAAAAAAAAAAAAATCGACCACAAAATTAACCCTTCCCCTCGTAAGATGGAAGGGAAAGCAAGAACACATAAGGAAAAAAGGTGAATTGGCCGAAATGGAAGACAGATTATAGGAAGGAGGTATAAACAAATTGCTGGAGGCCCTTTTTAAACTGAATACAATCGTTTAATAGTAGCCAGAATGAAGTGAAAAGGACAGCACCGGTACTGAATGGGTTAATTCAATTGTACTATATTACTATGAACACTTAGTAATGTGGCATATTCATAGAAATATGCTAAAGTATAATAATACAATGTTCGTAGCTTCTATAAGTGTTGCAGTAATCAATTTGAATTGTGGCTATATTGTATAACTGTGTTGGTGGTGTACTACATTACATGCTATTGTGGCTATATTGTATAACTGTGTTGGTGGTGTACTACATTACATGCTATTGTGGCTATATTGTATAACTGTGTTGGTGGTGTACTACATTACATGCTATTGTGGCTATATTGTATAACTGTGTTGGTGGTGTACTACATTACATGCTATTGTGGCTATATTGTATAACTGTGTTGGTGGTGTACTACATTACATGCTATTGTGGCTATATTGTATAACTGTGTTGGTGGTGTACTACATTACATGCTATTGTGGCTATATTGTATAACTGTGTTGGTGGTGTACTACATTACATGCTATTGTGGCTATATTGTATAACTGTGTTGGTGGTGTACTACATTACATGCTATTGTGGCTATATTGTATAACTGTGTTGGTGGTGTACTACATTACATGCTATTGTGGCTATATTGTATAACTGTGTTGGTGGTGTACTACATTACATGCTATTGTGGCTATATTGTATAACTGTGTTGGTGGTGTACTACATTACATGCTATTGTGGCTATATTGTATAACTGTGTTGGTGGTGTACTACATTACATGCTATTGTGGCTATATTGTATAACTGTGTTGGTGGTGTACTACATTACATGCTTATGTTCTGGGTGTGGTGTGTCCCGAGTCCGAATCCAGAGAGGGTCATATGATTTCATTATTTTATTCTAGTGCATTGGGGTTTGAAATGGAGGATTAATGTTAAGAACGGGGTGTTTCTTAATATATAAAAACTGGTTTAGACTCAAGAATAAGTTGATACCAAAATTCGCTCAAAATGGATTTACTGAACAACCAATTTGTCCAGGATTAGTTAGTTAGTAAAAATAGGACTAAAGAGACTATCAACCCTTCAGGATCCCTTCAGGATTATTAAGCCAACACACTGTTAATCAAAAATAGCATCAGGGCTATAGTCAATTTGTTTCCAGTGATGGTAAATTGCCATGTTATTATCTTGGTTACTCAGCTATTATGTAGATTTTGTAGCGAAATCGTTTGTAAATTACGAAATATTGGCATTAATACGACACAGACATATAGTAGATTTATATTTTTACCATTAATTATCGAGAAATTAGTTGCTAAGGGATTCAATTTACCATCAGCTTAAATAAAACCGACTATAGAGCCTCTTATCGAGAATTCCAGTCCCTTGTCCAAAATTGTCAATGACATCACGGCCCAGGTTAGCCTCGTAACCCAATAAGGCTCCGTGGAAGCTTTTCGTATATCTGTTGCTTGACCTAAATCAACCAATTTGTCCCAAAGCGGAGGTTTGGCCCCAATCAGTTGCTTCATCTCCAATTTGTCCACTTTAACTTCAGAAAGAAAATAGGAAAGTTGTTAAAGTAGCAGGGGATGGGAACTGCATGTTTAGATCGTTTTAAATAAATAATAGGACAAACAAAATGAAAGTTGACGTATTATTCAACACCTAATTAAAAATAATAATGAACTTTGGACACTTAATATATCATTTGAATGATGAAATCAGACATTCAGTGAGAAATATTGAAAACACAAGTAAAAAGTTAGTAGAAAACAAATATGCCTTGGTCTTTAATAAATTTTGCCTCAATATTATATATATATATATACAGGGTTTTCCAGTAATGTTTTTCATAAATTATATGGTGGACTCATCAGACAAAAATAAGAATAAATTACTCATTGAACATGAGGTTAGTTGAGTATTTATAATAACGGAGTTATTACACGATTTAAGTTAACGATAGATACAATGCCATTCAGTCCAAGGGGTAATGTTGCCATTTTAGTTGATTATATCCATTTGGCCTTCGCTATCGCTTGCTAGCCTGAAGAGAGAACGACGATTGGATACAAACCGCTAGAATGGTAGCAGTACCAGGGGGTAGTATGGAAGCCATCTTTGCCTGCTCTAGCCAGGCGGTAATCATGTGGTTGTGTTTCGTTCTAGTCGTTCGAGAATTTGAATCATGTACTCAGTTTAAGATAGTGATAGCAATGGAAATGTAATGAATAATAATGAAACTGATATTACATTATTAGTTTTAGGATATTTCAATCAGCTTAGGAAGGACGTGTAACCAATGATGCATCCTTTAATTATGTCAGTCTAACTCCGTTATTATAAATACTCAACCTCATGTTCATACAGTAATTTATTCTTATTTTTGTCTGATGAGTCTACCATATAATTTATGAAAACCATTACTGGAACACCCTGTATGTATATGTATATATATATATATATATATATATATATATATATATATATATATATATACCGGGTATATATATATTTTTGTTTAGTCGTCGAACTATCTCACTACTTTACCCTTTTTACTACCACCGATCCTTCTTAAACTGCACAAAATCGTCTAAATATAGCTAAAATACATGTTAAAGGACGTTGCCGGTTCCTTCTAAAAGTAAAGGCTTGCTATCGCTCGCCAGGAAAAAAATCGACACCTAAATGGCACGAAAGGTCTTAATATTGACAACAAAATGAGGCGAAAGGTCTCAAAATCGCCAAACTAACAGAACAAACGTCTTAAAACCTCAAAAGGAATATGCTAAACATGAGGGAAAAGGGGGTCCAGAAAAAGCGAGTTTCTGGAGGCCCTATGTAACCCATTTCTGGAGGCCCTATGTAACCCATTTCTGGAGGCCCTATGTAACCCATTTCTGGAGGCCCTATGTAACCCATTCAGTACCAGGGGCGTCCTTTTCAGCCTATTCTGCCAATAATTAGACGAGTATTATTCAGCTTAGGAAAGTCCTCTAGCAATAAAAAGGCTTCAACATCTCAACCAACCCTTTTAACTACCACAGATCCTTCCGAAACTGTATAATATCTTCTAAATATGGCTAGACTAATATATAGCACGCGTCGCTGGTATTCAAAGGGTTAAATTGAATAAAATCGTCTAATAGTAGCCAGAATAGAGATACAAGGACGGCACCGGTACTGAACGGGTTAACCCTTTGAGTACCAGCGACGTGTGTTGTGTTTTATTCTAGCTATATTTAAACGATATAATATGCAGCTTAGGAAGTATCTGTGGTAGTTAAAAGGGTGGTTTGAGAAAGTGTGAAGCCTTTATTATGGCTAGAGGTCCTTCCTAAGCTGAACACAATCGTCTAATAGTAGCCAGAATACGATGAAAAAGACGGAACCGGTACCGAACGGGTCGACCTCGTTAAAATAAACGTTTCAGAATTTACGACGTTTTTCATTACGATGAGAGAACACATGGAAAAACATTTGCTGGACCACTTTTACGTTGATTGAGCAATTTGTTAGCAGGTGAAGGTTGAATGTTTTAGTGATTGTGTGAGTGTATGAGTGTGTATGAGTGTATGAGTGTATGAGTGTATGAGTGTGTCTGAGGTTTTGTTTTTGTTTTTCTATATTCCATCTTTTTTCTTTCCATTTTTGTCTATGTGAGTGAGGGAGGCAAAAGGCAGAACTGCCTGCAGCGAGTGCCTCCCCCAGAGTTGAAAGTGACAGGGCCAAAATCAAGGGACGTTCGATCCAAAATGCCTGGACACACGGAGTTTGAAGCAATTTATGTCATTTAGTCTCGGGCATAGGCTGAGAGCCTGTACATTCAACCGTTATGGAACGGTGAAGCCCGTGAGGTCTCGTTCCAGTCTAGGGGGTGAGACATGTAAAGCACTTTTAGCTGCAACCAGCCCCTGCCAAATACATGGGGCTTAGTTGCTCACTCACGGCTCGAAGCAGCCCCATCTCTGAAGCTGCCTCGCTCCAGTGCTTCACTGTCTCACCTCCTAGACTCGGACCCTCACTCTCAGAACGCCACCTATTGAGCAATGAACTCACTAGACATTGTTCCCCTGTAGCTTATTTTGATATGGGAATATTCATGAGGCTATTTATTTGGCATTTCGGTGGGCTTTGTGGTAATGCATTGATACCAGGTGCAGCACAAATTCCATCCCAATAATATCTTCCCATTGACATATCGGGATTCGAACCCGGGTCCATTGGATTACCAGTGGCAACACCACTCCACCACACCTCCTCTATATCTGAGTGTGTGAGTGTCTGAGTGTGTGTGTTGCCGAGCATGATGGAATTGGAATACTAGCGAGATTGCCTAGGTATATATTATTGACGGCAGTTAATGAGCGTGAATGTGTATCGTTAGTAACCCCTTCTGTACCATCGACATCCTTTATATTATTATTCAGTTTAGGACGGTATCAGCATTTTCTATTAGTCATGTATTGAGTCAAGAGGTAGTTGGAGAATCTGCCGACTCTCGGTTAAATGAATTGCTTCATTCACAAAATCAAACTTAGTGATTTAATGAATGCCAATCAAAGCCATCTCAGACTGGCCAGGAGCGAGAAAGAAAACACGTGAGAATAAACCTTCCACAAACACATCGCCACAACTTAAGGGGGTATTACTCGCTTTTTCTGGACCCCCTTCTCCCTCATGTTTAGCATATTAGTTTTGAGATTTAAGACGTTCGTTCCGTTAGTTTGACGATTTTGAGATCTTTCGCCTCATTTTTGTTTTCAATATGAAGACCTTTCGTTCCCTTTAGATGTCGATTTTTTCCTGGCGAGCGCTAGCGAGCCTCTAATTTTAGAAGAACCCGGCCTTCGTCCGAGAAATTTTTCTACCGAAAAATCTACAAATTTATCTTAAAAGAGAGTCTAGGGTGTGTTTTTCCAAGCTTGATTGAGGTCTAGCGAGGAAACTCAAAAATATATTAATATATAAATATATAGACCAAAAACCAAGCACTGCCCCCAACTTTCTCATTGCACCAACTCTTCTGCATAACTTGTATATGTTCTTCCTTCCTTTGTGCTGATAATGAATACCGTGAGCTCTCTCTCTCTCTCTCTTCTGCTTTGCTATCGTTGCCTTCCACATTGTAGCAAATTAAATTTTAGCATTAAGTCCGGACTACCTAGTAGGTACCGCAAGGTCTGTGTAGTCTGTGTATCTATGTAACTCTCTCTATCTATCTACAGTATCTATCTATCACTCTCTCCCTCTCTCTCTCTCTCTCTCTCTCTCTCTCTCTCTCTCTCTCTCTCTCTCTCTCTCTGTCGCTCGCTTTCTCTCTCTCTCCACAGACGTATCCAAACATACGCCACTCAGTCACTCATAACTATTATTGGAATCCCTTGCACCTCTCTCTCTCTCTCTCTCTCTCTCTCTCTCTCTCTCTCTCTCTCTCTCTCTCGCTCTCTCTCGCTCTCTCTCTCTCTCTCTCTCTCTCTCTCTCTCTCTCTCTCTCTCTCTCTCTCTCTCTCTCTCTCTCTCTCTCTCTCTCCACAGACGTATCCAAACATACGCCACTCAGTCACTCATAACTTTTATTGGAATCTCTTGCACCTCTCTCTCTCTCTCTCTCTCTCTCTCTCTCTCTCTCTCTCTCTCTCTCTCTCTCTCTCTCTCTCTCGCTCTCTCGCTCTCTCGCTCTCTCTCTCTCTCTCTCTCGCTCTCTCTCTCTCCACAGACGTATCCAAACATACGCCACTCAGTCACTCATAACTATTATTGGAATCCCTTGCACCTCTCTCCCGCCTCACTCATGCTCTGGTAGTTATTCTCTCTCTGTCTCTCTCTGTCGCTCGCTCTCTCTCTCTCTCCACAGACGTATCCAAACATACGCCACTCAGTCACTCATAACTATTATTGGTATCCCTTGCATCTCTCTCCCGCCTCACTCATGCTCTGGTAGTTATTCCCTTGCAGTGTGTGTGAGGGAGGATTTACGATTGCTTTGGAACATACATTTCCAGCTTGATGGCAACCAGAGATCTTGCTTTGATTAGACGATTTTGTGCAGCTTGAGAAGGATCTGTCGTAGTGAAATGGGTTGAGTGAGATAGCTTGCAGCCTGAGAATTGCTGGAAGCCCTTTTTATGATTAACATAATCGTCTAATAGTTGCCAGAATATAATGAAAAATACGTCACCGGTTATGATTGGGTTAAAAACCACTCAGCGTAATATAAAGTACAAAGGAGTACAAAGGAGTACAAAGGAAATCAAGCAACAACATATCTAGTGACCCTTCTAGGCTGCTTGTCCTCCAAAACACTGAGGATCAAGTGTCCAAACAGTGGTTTTGAGTGGGTAAGGGAACATTGGAAAGGGAACTACTGCCCTGCCACTAACGTGGCAGGACTAGGAAGTTAGTAGGGGACATATGGGTTAGTAACTGAGGGGAGGATAAAATAAAGTTATTCATTTACAAACGCAGTCAGTCGCGGGTTTGATGCGAGATATTTGTCTAGGCGGAATTTAAATGAATCAACGGTGCTGCAGTCTATAACGTCTCGGGGAAGCCCATTCCACAAGTTGACAACTCGATTGAAGAAGAAATTCTTAGATTCGTGAGAGTTAAAAGATTTACCAATAATTTTGCAACCGTTTCCCCGCGTGTAATTAGATTGATCGATAGTGAAGTACTTACTACAGTTCATATTGTCGATGCCTTTGATGATTTTGAACACTTGAATTAAGTCACCTCTTAATCTGCGCTGGGTTAAAGGAAATAGATTTAATTCTCTAAGACGCTCTTCGTATGGTTTGTTCTTTAGGCTAGGTATCATTTTGGTAACTCTACGTTGAACTCGTTCTAGCTTGTTTATGTCTTTTTGGTAATAAGGGCACCAGCATTGAACGCAGTATTCCAGTAGAGTACTGAAAAGTACTGAATTACACTAATCGATTCCCAACAAATACTCCATTCTTGTATATGAACACAAAGGGAGACACTTATCCTGAGTTGTCGGGTATCTGTGTACTATAGGGCTAATCTATATTCAGCCTCGTTCACGGAGCATAATTGAATGTCTGGCTGAGGCGGAGCGGAAGCTATTTTACGGCAGCCTGGAATTACGACCTATTGGGTATCTTGAAGCTAATTTACGGCAGAGCGTTGGAACATGGGAATAGTATCAACGAAGCCAGATTGACTTTATACAGTCTATTTGCAAACATACAGTGACTTGTAGCAATTCCTTTCCGGTTCACTTTTTGGTTGATTTGTTCATTTATTTATTAATTTTCCTATTTCTTCGCTAGACCTCCATCAATCTTAAACAGACGCCCCCCTAGACCCCCTTTCAAGATTAATTTGTACACATTTCGGTAGAAAATTTCCCGGCCGAAGGCCGGTTCCTCTTAAATTACAGGCTCGCTGTTGCTAGCCAGGAAAGAAACGACACCTAAATGGGACGAAAGGTCTTAATATTGACAAAGAAATGGGGCGAAAGGTCTTAAAATCGCCAAACTAATGGAGCGAACATCTTATAGCAAGTCCTTTCCGGGCATATTATAGTGTTGTCTGTTTTTATGACACACGGTAGTATTACCCTGAGTGACTGATAGACCAGTACGGTGGCGCTAATAAGTCATGTCTCACCTGTCATTACGTTTGGCTCGCTCTGTGCTGTATTAATGTCTGTCAGATGTTGAATAGGGTGGGTAAGTGTAGGAACATGTTGGTATATCCCCCTCGAAATGAATAAATTAAGTTTAGATATTGTTGAAACCAATTATTGATCAAAATATACTTGGTGCCGAGACATCACTTATTAGCGCGATTGTACCTTGAAAGATTATTGGAATAAATCTAACCAGAAGTGTGTGTGTGTGTGTGTGTGTGTGTGTGTGTGTGTGTGTGTGTGTGTGTGTGTGTGTGTGGTGTGTGTGTGTGTGTGTGTGTGTGTGTGTAAGTGTGTGTGTAAGTGTGTGTGTGTGGTGTGTGTGTGTGTGTGTGTGTGTGTGTGTGTGTGTGTGTGTGTGTGTGTGTGTGTGTGTGTGTGTGTGTACATTGAAAGAGTATTGGGATAACTCTAACCAGAAATGTGTGTGTAAGTAGGTTGTGTGTGTACATTGAAAGATTATTGGAATAAATCTAACCAGAAGTGTGTGTGTGTGTGTGTACATAGAAAGTCTATTGTAACACAAACAATACGGAAGTTGGTGCCGTAAACATCGGTATTAAGGGAGACCACCTCGCTTTTTTCTCTTTCTCTCCCTCTCTCTTTGGCTTGTATCCATTCAGCCTACTGTTTTAAGAGGTTTACTCCCATCCAGATGTCAATATTCTCCTAGCGAGCGGTAGCGAGCTAGCATCTATATATTTTTGTTTTGACAGCAAGCTAAATTTGTAAATTTTTCGATAGAAAAATGTCTCCGGCGAAGCCGGATTTCTCCATACAATGCTGGCTCGCTATCGCTCGTCAGGAAGAAATCGACACCTGGATGGGGATAAACGTCTTAAAACAGTTAGCTGAATGGGGCCGAATTGATACAAGCCAGGGAAAGCGAGAAAAGGAGAGAAAGACAAAAAAAAAAAAAACGGTGCCCCCCCCCCCCCTTAAACAGAAATACAATAATAAAGTAGATGTCTAATGGATATAACGTATGTTGAATTTAGTTGTATGTATTAATAAATGTACTACAACCGCATTTAGTTGTATGTATTAATAAATGTACTACAACCGCATTTAGTTGTATGTATATATAAATGTACTACAACCGCATTTAGTTGTATGTATTAATAAATGTACTACAACCGCATTTAGTTGTATGTATTAATAAATGTACTACAACCGCATTTAGTTGTATGTATTAATAAATGTACTACAACCGCATTTAGTTGTATGTATTAATAAATGTACTACAACCGCATTTAGTTGTATGTATTAATAAATGTACTACAACCGCATTTAGTTGTATGTATTAATAAATGTACTACAACCGCATTTAGTTGTATGTATTAATAAATGTACTACAACCGCATTTAGTTGTATGTATTAATAAATGTACTACAACCGCATTTAGTTGTATGTATTAATAACTGTACTACAACCGCATTTAGTTGTATGTATTAATAAATGTACTACAACCGCATTTAGTTGTATGTATTAATAAATGTACTACAACCTCATTTAGTTGTATGTATTAATAAATGTACTACAACCGCATTTAGTTGTATGTATTAATAAATGTACTACAACCGCATTTAGTTGTATGTATTAATAAATGTACTACAACCGCATTTTAGCTGGTAAATCTGCTAAATATCAATGTAAAAAACTCCAACTTCCTTATAGTCTGAAAATCGCAAGTGGCCAATTTGGAACCCGATGGCCTGATGAAGTTATGTGTGGAACGTATGATGCTTATGTTAATTCTGTCTACTTTGCCTAATGATGAAGTTATGTGTGGAACGTATGATGCTTATGTTAATTCTGTCTACTTTGCCTAATGATGAAGTTATGTGTGGAACATATGGGGCTTATGTTAATTCTGTCTACTTTGCCTAATGATGAAGTTATGTGTGGAACGTATGGTGCTTATGTTAATTCTGTCTACTTTGCCTAATGATGAAGTTATGTGTGGAACATATGGGGCTTATGTTAATTCTGTCTACTTTGCCTAATGATGAAGTTATGTGTGGAACGTATGGTGCTTATGTTAATTCTGTCTACTTTGCATAATGATGAAGTTGTGTGTGGAACGTATGATGCTTATGTTAAATCTGTCTACTTTGCCTAATGATGAAGTTATGTGTGGAACGTATGGGGCTTATGTTAATTCTGTCTACTTTGCCTAATTTATTTATACCAAATATTTAATTTTTTGGAGCTGTTTTCCAACGGCCCATCTCCCCTTAAAAACATACATTTATTACTCCAAAAAGACATCATGAAGATAAATGGTTCCATAATTGTATTTCATTCATTTCATCTACTTCGTCTATTTCATATATTTCATCTATCTCATCTATTACATCTATTTCATTCATTTCATCTATTACATCTATTTCATTCATTTCATCTACTTCGTCTATATCATCTATTTCATCTATCTCATCTATTACATATATTTCATTCATTTCATCTATTACATCTATTTCATTCATTTCATCTACTTCGTCTATATCATCTATTTCATCTATCTCATCTATTACATATATTTCATTCATTTCATCTATTACATCTATTTCATTCATTTCATCTACTTCGTCTATATCATCTATTTCATCTATCTCATCTATTACATATATTTCATTCATTTCATCTATTACATCTATTTCATTCATTTCATCTACTTCGTCTATATCATCTATTTCATCTATCTCATCTATTTCGCATCTCTCTCTGGTTACCTTCAAGCTTGAAAATTCTGCTTCAATGCTATCCTAAATCTCACCTCGCACCGCTACAAGGAAATTGCTGTTGCATGAGTAAGGCTGGAGAGAGATGCAATGGTATCCAATAATGGCTCTGAGTGGAAGAAGAAGAAAGAGAGAGAGAGAGAGAGAGAGTTACACAGATATTCAGATCACACAGACCTTACGGTCCCAACTAGGTGGTCCGGCCTTAATACTACTAGACAGGGACAGTTTATAGTGAAGAATAGGAGAGTAAAGTAGAAGGAGAGAGAGAGAGACAGACAGACAGACAGACAGACAGACAGACAAGACAGACATTATGTTAGTTACTTATGGGGAAACTGATATCATCCATCGGAAACGATGGTTCGTTTTTCTGGTCCCCCTTCTCCCTCATGTTAAGCTCCATTAGTTGTTTTGCGATTTTAAGACTTTTCATCCCATTTCTTCGTCAATATTTAGGCCTTTCGTGCCATTTAGGTGTAATTTTTTTCCTGGCGAGCGATACCGACCCTCTTATAGTAATATATATGCATAATTATCATCATTAAATAACAAATAGAACAACAAATTATATTATTTATACCACCACCACTACTACTACTACTACTACTACTACTACTATTGAACTATTGATTTATGTAAAATGAGTATTCTCAAAGCTAATATTCGTGAAAAAACAAAAACAAAAAACAAAAACAACATTAATTGTATTTGCTGATTAATTTTTAATATTAAATCCTAGTGTACTGTATCATTATATACTCTTATAGCTACGGTGGTGAACACAGGTCTTTACTAATAGGATGAACATTCATTGTTTGTTCTTTTAAATAATTTTTAGTTGCTTTTTATATCGTTTTGCAAATATATCAAGTTACATAAAACAAAAAATATGTATTAATTAAAATGTAAAACTTGCAAACTAAACAAACCAAAATTGGGACAAGGACAATATAAAGTCAAATTAAATTATCAAAATCGCTATGTGGAAACAACGCTTACTAAAATGAAAATTATTAAATAAAAGAACACAATCCACCACATAGGGTGTACATTACTACATGAGCAAGTTAATCTGTTTCCCAAGCAAACTAATCGCACATATAACAACGCACTATCGTCACGTTAAAGGAAGTAGTCAAGTTTGGGAAGTCCGGGACGTTCTGGCAAATTTTACTAAACTCTGCATGAATAAAGAAACTACATGTTAAATGTCAAAATATTATTTAAAAATCAAATTTGCAACATGACAAGACATTAACAATAGTACAAAATACACATATTGATAAGATATCTATACTATTACAAAATAATATATAAAATACAGTACAGCACTCACTAACGATAGTGCTATCGGGTAGGTACCTGTAAACATAGCATGCCTCAAGTGACCCCTATCAATAACTACCCTACGGCATATAATAAAACTATATGTAATCTCGTATTACGAAATAAAATTGATTGATTGATTAATTGATTGACTACTACTACTACTACTACTACTACTACTTTTTTTTTATAAACCACTCAGCCTGTGCATCCCCTCTTTGGACCCTAAACCAGGTCAGAACAGTCATCAAAGCGTCCGACTTGGTAGTCATTCAGCTACTTACTGTTCCGGGGTCAGCACTCAGACTCATCATCGTGGATTACTACTACTACATTGATTTTTATTTAATATTGTTCATACATTTTATTTCACAAGCATCAGATATTACTATTCTACACCATCCAACTTCAATCCAGTCGCCTCCCTATGCGACCCTCTGCCACTGCTGCCTCGTAGTCCACTTCTGCCACCGTCACTGGTTGTGGTGCAGACCGTCTTGTTTCCCGCAGACATAGTAGTGCTGATCTGAGCATTGAGAAAGATAGATGGCACCTCATCCAGGCTACGACGTGGCTCCTGGGCTGTTGCTTCTTCTCTGCGATGATCTCTGCAAGCCTTGAATATAAGCACTGGGCATTGGGTCCCATCCCTTCAGATGTGGTGAAGACTAGTGGGGTAAATCTGCCTTTTTCGATATTTAAGATCCTTTCCCCATATGCCCTGACCTTCTCTTGTTCGTTCCTCTTGTGTGCAGCATTCAGAGACAGCTCGCTGTAGCTATGGGCCATTGGGTCAAATACTCTTATGTCAAAGAACGCTCACTGTGCATTTGTCCAAAAACCTCTTGCACTAACGTCCAATCTTGCTTCATTGGATGTGTTGGCCGTCCTGTGCTGCAAGATCTCTCCATCCAAGGGAATGAGTGATGGTTCGCGCACCACATCTCTACACACCTCCCTGAGCATGTTCGCCGTTACATCTCTTACTTCATAGTGCCTGATGCTGATGAATCCTCCTTTCTTACATATCATGGAGTGTTCTGCATCGTTGTTGGTTCCACAAACGCATCGATCGGGCAGTCCTTCAATCGGCCAATCATACCTCAGTGCAATAGCATCATTAAATTCTTGTTTGTTGAGATTGAAGCCTTTTGCCTTGATTGGTAGTGTTGTCAGCCAATTTGAAGCACCAGTTTCTTGTTCTATTTGTAGTTTTCTTGTTTGTCTCGAGGAAAGTTGTCCCATCAATTGTGCCAGGTAATTTTTCTGTAAGTTTTGCCTCTCTGACGTGATGGTCTTTCTGATGTTGTAGATGTCCGCCTGGTCTACTTCACCGTCAAAATCTTGTGCTACGATACGGTCAGTTAGAGATCCTGTTATCTTACTACTACTACTACCACTACTACTATTATAGTGACAGACACAGGCAGGCAGTTATATTCGTCACATTCTGGGGCGCAAATATGTGTTCAAACAATGTGTAAGGCGTTGCAAGTTGTATTTGGCAAATTATTTCACACATTCGTACCCGGCATATCACACATTTTGTTTTGCCTATGTGGATGAGGGAGAAGGCAAAACTGCCTGTGACGAGTGCCTTTCCCAGAATTGAAGTAGTGACAGGGCCAAATTCAAGAAATGTTCGAGCCAAAATGTTTGGACACACGGAGTTAGAAGCAATTTAAGTCAAGATGAGGGAAACATGGATTCAGGGAGAGAGTTCCAGAACTCATCTGTTGAATAGAAGAAAGATTGGGACTATTGTTTCAGTCTTGAGTTGGAGAGTTGCACAGAGTAAGGGTGAGTACAAGGCAAATGAAAAATAGTTCTAAAATCCTCCAAGGTATAGCAAAAAGTCAGACCAAAGTGTTTTTTTGTTCTATCTGAATAAGGGAGACAAAAGGCAGAACTGCCTGCAGCGAGTGCCTCCCCCAGGGTTGAAAGAGTGACAAGGCCAAAATCAAGGGACAGTCGAGCCAAAATGCCTGGACACACAGAGTTTGAAGCAATTTAAGTCATAGGAGGAGGGAAAGACTGATTCTGGGAGAGAGTTCCAGAGCTCAGCTGTTGAATAGAAGAAAGTCTGAGAGTAACGTTTCACTCTTGGGTTGGAGAGTTGCACAGAGTAGGGGTGGGATTGTGTTGCAAGACGGGTGCTATGTACCCTACGTAGAGGAGGAGGTGGTATACACTGGGAGACCTCTGAGGAGCACTGAGTATTGTAGTAGTGATAGAATAGCGAGAGAGATGCAACATTGCGGCGAAGAGAGAGAGTTTGCAGAGAGTTGGTGAGTGGGCAGGAATTAATGATACGAAAGGTCTTCCTTTCTACTTTGTCTAGGAGTGCGGTGTGAGAGGATCCTCCCACACATGTGAACAATACTGAATACAAAGACGCACTGTGCCCCTGTACAGAGCAAGAAGCTGTGCAGGGGTAAAAAAAAACTTGAGGCGGTTGAGCACACCCAGCTCCTGGGAGGATGCTTTAGCAAGACTGGTAATATGTTCCTTCCAAGTGAGAGAAGATGAAGGACTGATTTTTGTATTGTTGAAGAATAAGGGATAGTCCTCTGGGAGTGAGTCACTACCATAAGTCACTACCATAAGTCACTACCATAAGTCACCACCGTAAGTCACCACCGTAAGTCACCACCGTAAGTCACCACCATAAGTCACCACCATAAGTCACTACCATAAGTCACTACCATAAGTCACCACCATAAGTCACTAGGCCACCATTTGTTCAACCCACATACTTTACGGCAAGACTTGTATTTGTTTGTTCTTCCTTTATGTTTACGGTAATATATAATGTGCTATCTCTCTCTATCTATCTCTCTCTCTCTTTCTCTCCTTCTTCTTCCACTCAGAGCCATTATTGGATCCCATTGCATCTCTCTCCAGCCTCACTCACGCAACTGCAATTTCCTTGCAGTGTGTGCGAGGTGAGATTTAGAATTGCATTGAAACAGAATTTTCAAGGCTTGATGGCAACCAGAGATGGATTTGAGATGCTTATCAATACAGAAATTGAACCACTTTTCTTCTTGATGTCTTTTAGCAGAAATAAATGTATGTTATTAATCTCTTTTGTGCCCCATAAATTGTTATTTCCAATAGCAGGTGGAAGGACAGAGAGGGAGAGGTAAACCGAAATATAGGTGGAAGGATGGAGTGAAGAAGTATATGGATGAAGGCGGTGCTGGTTGGGAGGATGGGCGTCAACTGACTGGGGACAGAGGTGCATGGGGGCGTTTCGTTTGTGGCCACCCCTTCGGGGATCACAGGCAATAGATAGATAGATAGATAAGGATTACACTATGCATATTCATAGTGCATTTGCGTCCAGTACAAGATATGATTGAAATCCAGTATTCAATATATTGATATTAATCGTGGTCATGTACTGTCCTTTTTAATTTATTATGGCTACTACTAGTTTATAAAGGGCCTCCAGCAATCAACAGGCTTGGAACTATCTCACTTGACCCTTTTTACTGCCACAGATACTTTTTAAACTGCACAATAATCGTCTAAATACAGCTAGAATTAAATTAATAAGACGTCGCCGGTACAGAAGGAGGAGTCAACTGTCTTGGTGATATAAGGGTTAGTGTTTAAGATCAGCATGTGGTGTCCCAAGTTCGAATCCTTTGGCCATTCATATTGTTTCATCAGTACCCTTACATTCAACACTCGTGAGATTCAAAATATTGTTGAAAATGTAGACAACCTAGCTTAAATTATTGTTTATCTTGACAATGGGAACTTAAAAACCTTAAGATATTCCGAATCACTTTAACCATACTAACAAGTAAGTGTTATTTTATCTATCTATATATTGCCAGACGCTGTGATCCCAAAAGGGGTAGCCACGAACGAAACGCCTCATGCACCTCTGTCCCCAGTCAGTCGACGCCCCTCCTCCCAACCAGCACCGCCTTCTTTCATATATTTCTTCACTCCATCCTTCCACCTCTCTCTCGGTGTAGTACCTCTCCCTCTCTGTCCTTCCACCTCGCTCTCGTTGACCCTCTTAGTTATTCTCTCGCTTCCCATATGTTCCATATGGCCGAACCATCTCAAGGTGTTCCTTTTCACACTTTCCAGCACATCTACCTCCACACCACACCTCCCTCTTACTTCCTCATTCGTCTATCTATTCCTCCATGTAACTCTGCACGCACTTCTCAAGTATATATATATATATATATATATATATATATATATATATATATATATATATATATATATACTGTATATATATATATATATATATATATATATATATATTCTGTATATATACAGTATATATATATATATATATATATTGTATATATATATACCGGAATATATATATATATATATATATATACAGTATATATATACCGTATATATATATACCGTATATATATATATATATATATATATATATATATATATTTTATTTTAATTTTTGTTATCACTGTTGGGCCACAAGTCTAAATTCCCTTTAATAGAATTTACGTATTGTGGAGAAAGAGTTCCCCCTGTTGCCAACCCCATAATTATGCATCTGTTTTTAAGCCTACCTTTTAGAGGTAGTCTCCACAAGTCCCAACGGATTGAGGCGCGGTTGAGTTTTTTGGAATTTGATGTAACCCCTATTGTACCAGCGACGTCTTTTTGTTTATATTTCTGCTGCAGTTAGACGATTTTATAAAGCTTAGGAAGGATATATGGTAGCTGAAAGGATTAAGTGAGATAGTCTGTAATCTTTTAACGACAGAATATGATGAGAAGGACGTCACCGGTACTGAAGGAGTTACCTCTATATTGTACAGGCGACGTCTTTTGTTTATATTCCAGCTATCTTTTGACGATTTTGTGCAGTTTAAGAAGGATCTGTGGGAATAGAGAAGTTTGAGTGAGATAGTTCAAAGCCTTTTCATTACTGGAGACCCTTATTAAGCTAAACTAAATCAAATCATCTAATAGTAGCCATAATAAAGTTGAAAGGACAGCACCGGTACAGAGAGGGTTAATAATTTGACTCGCTATTCACAGTCAGAGAGGAATTCATTAAACGTCAGCTGCTCAATGCCTGAATCCAATCTCGCCGTAATACTGCATTTGCATACTCTCTGGCACCATTACTGCCATCATTGCTTTACTTCGCTAGAGAGAAAGAGAGAGAGCGTCAAACACAGAGGGGCTAGGTATACAACCGAATATATTAGGTTATACAAATATGGACGAGTGTTGCCGCATGGTGAGTAATGTAGTACACATGTATCCGAATTCATACAAGTTAATCCGCATTGCACCGCACCGAACTTACTACGAGTGTAGTTGGGGACAAATTTTGAACATGTCTCATTCTACTGCCGCCCTATTATGGCCTCAGTACGCATGTTGGGGGAGTGTCTCGTCGCATAGCTTTTCGACAAGGTTTGGCGCCTGACTTTTTTATATGTGAAAGCCTCTTAAGGGGGTAGTGCTCGTTTTTTTTATCTATATATTTATTAATTTATATATTTTTTAGTGTCCTCGCTACACCTCCATCAAGCTAAAAACATACCCCTTGCATACATACACCCTCTATCAAGATACATTTGTATCTTTTTCGGCAGAAAAAATTCAGGCTCGCTAGTGCTCGCCAGGAAAAATCGACACCTAAATGCCATGTAAGGTCTTAAAATCTCAAAATAAATATTCTGAACATGAGGGAGAAAGGTGTCCAGAAAAAACAATCACTACCCCCTTAAGTGAGCTATTATTTCTGCCAATTGGGAAGAGTCAGCCAGGTAATATTTGTGGACATTTCTAGCCCATTTGCTCTAGCCCTATTGGAGTTACAGCGGTTAGTGGTTACAATTTCTGGCCTATATATAATGATCGGACTATAATAGGATATAGTTACTGGTACGTAAAACACAAATATAAATGGGTGTGAGTTTTTTTTTTTTTTTTTTTTTCCTATGTGATTGAGGGAGGCAAAAGGCATAACTGCCTATAGCGAGTGCCTCCCCCATAGTTGAAAGAGTGACAGGGCCAAAATCAAGGGACGTTCGAGCCAAAATGCCTGGACACACGGAGTTTGAAGCAATTTAAGTCATAGGAAGAGGGAAAGACTGATTCTGGGAGAGAGTTCCAGAGCTCAGCTGTTGAGTAGAAGAAAGTTTGTGAGTAACGTTTCACTCTTGGGTTGGAGAGTTGCACAGAGTAGGGGTGGGATTGAGTTGCAAGACGGGTACCACGTGCCCTACGTAAAAAAGGTGGTATACACTGGGAAAGCTCTGAGGAACACTGATTATTATAGTAGCGATAGAATAGCGAGAGAGATACAACATTGCGGCGGAGAGAGAGGAGATTGCAGAGAGTTGGTGAGTGGACGGGAGTTAATGATACAAAAGGCCTTCCTTTCAACTTTGTCTAGGAGAGCGGTGTGAGAGGAACCTCCCCACACATGTGAACAATACTCAATACAAGGATGCACTATGCCCCTGTATAGAGCAAGAAGCTGTGCAGGGGAAAAGAACCCTCCTTCCAACTGAGAGCAGAAGAAAAAGAGACACCAAGAATATTGAGAGAAGATGAAGGATCGATTTTTGTATTGTTGAAGAATAAGGGATAGTCCGCTGGGAGTTCCTTGCGGGTAGATAGATGGAGAAATTGGGTTTTGGAAGCATTAAAGGTAACAAGGTTTTCTCTGCCCCAATTGGAGATAGTATTTAGATCAGAATTTAAGAGTTCTATGGCTTCAATACGTTTGTCGTTGAGGGATTGCTGGCTGGGGCATTCTGAAAAACTAATGGAGTAGTGTAAGGTTGAGTCGTGTCTGCATATGAATGGATGGGAATTGAGGTACAGTAACTGAGGAGATTATTTATAAAAAATAGAAAGAGTATCGTATAAATACGATAGAATATGACTCTTTTGTGATCTCGTATGTCTCTGTGACGTCACGATCGCTCCTACAGCACGACGTAGAACGAGTAGATCGTATATTATAAGATTGTAAATAAGTTACGTTATAAAAGGCCTAATATGCTATTAAGCAATATTGCCATGGTCTTATGTAGTATATATGAATTTATCGTATATATTAATATAATTTATCGTATAGAGCAACCTAGATGCGGTACGATAATTTGGGCTCCTGGCGTTTTGCCAAGGCAGCAAGGTGTGCCTTCGAGAAACACCAGAGCCTTCACGAACACCAACCAGTTAACATCTAATTTTCCGCCCTCAGTTGATCGTGCTTTTGTGCCTCTAATCACAATACACATACAACAATACACACAGCTACACCATCACGACGCTCTCATCGACGCCATGACTGACTGACAGATAAGCATAATATTCATGTCCATTCCCATGTAATCATTTATTCTTTCTTTAACTTGACTCGTGTCTCGGGACCGAAGTCTCGTTCCCCATTGTCCACCGCCATATTGGGTAAAACGTTCTCCCTTGC
This sequence comes from Paralithodes platypus, assembly GCA_032716605.1. Lineage (NCBI taxonomy): Eukaryota > Metazoa > Arthropoda > Malacostraca > Decapoda > Lithodidae > Paralithodes > Paralithodes platypus. The sequence continues at coordinate 307,927 of CM064535.1, forward strand.
CTCATTGCCACGTGGAACTACTGGTGAGTTAATTCCTGGCTAATATTAACCCTTATAACCTTACCCTATATATTAATTTATTATGCGAGACTTTTGGATATAACTTAGCTTGTTTCAGATTGAATTCAATTTAGATATGGAGTAGTTTTCATTTAGATTGATTTATTTGATTTATTATAGCTTAGTAATATTTAACTTCCATTGATAGTTTACCACAATGGTGCCCAGACCTCGGGAATTAGCTACCAGTAAGGGATTTTTAAGGCAATGAGCAAGGGGACATATAACAGGATGCAGGAACAACTCTATGATAAACTGGCAAGGCTAGCCAAGCGATGGTTAGAGCCGGAATGCAGGGTCACATCGTTGCGCCTGCCTAAGTCCTGCATCCCACCCATCATCTTTCCCCAATAATTTTCTTTTCCGTTTCAGAGTTCCTGTGACATATGACCTGACCTAAAAAAAAATCTTGTTCAATATGATCCATTAGTAGGTATTGCTATTTAGTGTACTATTTTTTCTCCATAACATAGAAGTCCGCCGGTTGGCGTCTCTTAATTAGACTATTATTTGGCCGTTGTCTTTGTAACTTAACATTTAGATACATAGCCTATAGGCTCACATGCAGAATGAATAAAGACAATAAAGAGACACCGTCTAGTGGGGTGCTGATCAAAGCCCCTAAAAATCAAAGGGCGGGACTTCGGGGAGTATTAAATAGGCTAATTGTGGACGTCAACACTTTCATCACTACTGCTGAACTAGAGGAATTGGAGGCTAGATTAGAAAACGTCCAAGCTACCCACGGTCGTATTACAGCTCTGAGTGAGGTGATTGTGACTGACATGATAGAGGAGGAAGAGATAGTTACAAAGTGTGATAATCGCGCCCTCTATGACGAACCTGTCTTTAGAGCGAAGTATATATTACAGCGTGCTGTCGCGAGTAAGAAGGGAGGCGATAATGAGGCCCATAGAAGGGCTGACCCAAAATATACTGTACACCTCCCAAAGCTCAATCTTCCTACATTTGGGGGCAAGTTAACTGAGTGGTTAGCTTTTTGGGACGTATTTCGATCTACGGTTCATGAGTCCTCTTTGGATAATGTCCGCAAGTTTCACTATCTGAATGGACAAATGGAAGGAGAGGCTTTACATTAAATTTTGATAGAGGGTTCTGCAGTAGTGGGTGGTAGTTATCTTGAAGCGGTACACTTATTAGAGTCCTCATACGGGGATAGAGAGCAGTTGAAGATGGCCCATGTCGTTGCCTTGTTGGGGCTCGCAGAACCACAGTATAAGGTTGATGAGTTGACAAACTTCAGGGCAAATATGGAGCGCCATACTCGATCACTAGACACCCTAGGGCTTACCACGCAGGAAATGATAGTCATTATCTTGCGTCAGAAGCTTCCTATGGCAATACTTGATAAAGTAAGATCATTTGAGCTGGGGGAGTTCAAAACTCAGTTCAGTAGGGAAATCAATAATCTACAGTTGAACAAAGGGAGAATGTATGTGTCGGGAGGGAGTGAGAATGTGGAGAAGAGGGGAACAGTAAGCATGACAGTGGGGACTAAAGAAAAGAAAGAGGGTGCGTATAAGAAACCTGCTCAGATTCTATGAAAGCTATGTAGCAACAAACATAAATGGAGTTTCTGCATAAAATACCCAACAAATGAGACAAAACTAGCACTGGCGAAAAGATTGAAGCTATGTGTGGGTTGTCTAAGTTGGGAATATGGTAAGCAGGGACAATGTACTGCTACATATTTAAGGCCCTGTTGCCACTGCAAAGGACATCACTTTGATAAGTTGTGTCCTACTGCAGATAAAGTCAAAGACGTCAAAAAAGAGGGTACTACAACTGTGGTACTATGTAGCACGCAAGACACCACTATATTGCCCACAATACAGATTCCCATGGAAGGTAATCACAGTTACAAGGTTTGTCGGGTACTTCTAGATCAAGGGTCTCAACGTTCCTTTATAAAGAGGTCCGTACTAGTGGGACTGAAGCACCGAATCGTAGGGGCTGAGACTCTCCGATTACAGGGCATCACAGGGGTTACTGATAAACAAGACTACGAGATAGCGGAGATTTCATATTTCTATCGTAAAAACCGGTACTTTATGACTTGTATCGTAGTAGACACCCTACCAGAATATGTATCTGTGGGTGTGAAGAAGGTGGAACACACATTACGTAGCAAAGGGGTTAACTTGTCAGATCCCATGGGAAATCAGAATGAGGTGCATGTTCTACTTGGTGTGGATCATTATTATGATGTAGTATACCCTGGATTTAAAAAGATGTGTGGTGTAATTTTAATCCCCACTAAATTTGGATATTGCATGAGCGAAAAGGTGCATACTACACAGTCAAAGGTTCTGGTCGACACGGTCTCGATATATAGAGTCAATGTAACCGCGGCAGAGGAGTTGGGAAGGGAGGATTCCCAACCTAGTGACCCTAAGATGGATGCCGAGTTCGACCTGGAATGACTATGGAGATTGGATCACATAGGCATTAATCCTATGGAGACTGATTATGACTCGGAAGTTGCACTACAAAGGTTTGACGAGTCTGTGTGCTACTGTGCCTCAGACAAGCAATATAAAGTTAGTTTACCCTGGAAGAACAGTGAGATAAGCCTGCCTACCAACTATGGTTTGGCATTAGGCCGCTTGCGCGCATTACAGCGTAAATTGTCTAACGAACCGAGCACGCGCCAGGCGTATGACGATGTATTTCGGAGTTATGAGGATAGGGGCTTTATTGAGAGAGTTGATGTCAAGGAACCGTTTAAGAAGGGTAGGGTTCACTATCTGGCCCATCATGGGGTAAGGAAAGACAGCGTCACCACACCAATACGGGTGGTGTATGACTGCTTTGCCCACCAAGGTCAACAACCCAGTCTAAATGACTGCCTGTTGACAGGTCCGTCCATGGTGTCGGACCTGTCCCAACATCTATTGCGGTTTAGGCTGGGAAAGTACGCCTATACCAGTGACATCGAGAAAGCATTCTTGATGGTCAAGCTAAAGGAGGAAGATAGAGATGTTACCTGCTTTCTTTGGTTCAGCGACATTAGCGACTCTGAAAGTCCAATCATAATATACCGTTTTCGGGTTGTACTCTTTGGGGCCACGTGCTCACAGTTTTTGTTAAATGCCACAATCAGAAAACATCTAGCTGACACTCATGAGGACACAAGTAAACTATCTCGCTGATAATATGTTGACAATTTGCAGGGTTCTAGCGATAGTCAGGATGATTTGTTATATGCATACTGGCAAGCACACAGATTGTTTGCAGATGCACATCTATTTCTCCGCGAGTGGGTTACTAATAGTGAAGATCTTCAGAGTTTGATACAGGTGGACGGTACGGCATCTCTTAACCAGGAAAAGTCCAGAAATTTGGGGATGATCTGTCAACCAAAACATGACTTACTAACTTTTCAAACAAGGTCTTTTGCTCAGCAGACAAGAGCGTACACCAAAAGAAGTCTGTTGAGCAAAGTTGCGCAATTTTTTGATCCTTTGGGTCTAGCATTACCCGTTACCATAAGAGCTAGGATTCTAATGCAGGAAGTTTGGAGACGTAAAATAGGATGGGATTACAGTTTGCCCGAGGACCTGAATGACCAAGGGACATTGTTGTTGAATGAATATGCCATCCTATGTACTAAACCTATACCTCGTAAAGTGGCGGCGTTCGGTGACGTTACGTTACACACGTTTTGCGATGCTAGCGCCACGGCATACGGGGTAGCCATATATGTCGTTACTTCATTTGGGGCACATTTAGTTACAGCCAAGGTAGCCCCGGTTAAAAGGTAACTATCCCTAAAATGGAATTGACTGCCATGCTGCTATTAGCACGTCTGGTGCAACATGTACGCGCAGCATACGAGAGCGAATTAAATATTGAAATCGTTCACGTTTGGTGCGATAGTCAGGTCGCACTCAACTGGAAACATAGCAAGAAGTCTCTGCCAGTTTATGTGCGGAATAGGGTAGATGAGATTAGAGCCCTTTTGCCAGACGTTGCTTATCATTATGTAAATACAAAAGAAAACCCTAGTGATCTCATAACTAGGGGCATAACGGCTAGCCAGCTAGTGAAGTCCGAATTGTGGTGGCATGGTCCAAGGTGGCTGGTCCATGAAAGTGAATGGACGAAATGGCATGCTGTTGGTGAGGGACTTCTGCCACTGGAAACAGTGGCAGTTACAGCCCAACCAAAAGAGCCACCGGGTCCTATCATAAGGTGGGCAAGAGTCAGTGACTATAATAAACTAGTCAGAGTTGTAGCTTGGGTATTGCGATATGTATCCAATCTCAAGCTTAAAGTAACGGGCCAACTCTGCAACAGGGGTCACAACATTGATGCTCGTGAATTTAAAGCAGCTGAAGTAACTTTGATCAAATGGGTTCAAGTAGAAACCTTTTCCAATGAACTAGAATCCTTGAAAAGCTCGAATAAGACATTAATGCCTAATATAGTGCGTCAACTAAGGTTGCACCTAGACAATGGCCTCATCAGGTGTGAGGGTCGCCTGAAGTGGTCGGGTGTACCAGACGGCACAAACCGCCCTATACTTATGCCAACAAGACATCACGTTACTGATCTATTGATCATACGTGCACATAGGGAAGTGAAACACTACGGGGTATGTCATATTATATCAAATTTACATCTCACATGGTGGATACCCAGAGTTCGACAAGTAGCTCGACGCGTAGTAAGAAAGTGTGTGGTATGCCAGAGACTACAAGGTAAAGCATATGCAACTGGACCAGCTCCACCTCTACCTGAATGCCGTGTAAAGCACGTAGAACCTTTCCAAGCGGTAGGATTAGATTACACAGGGGCATTGAAGACGAGGGAGCATGAGAAGGTTTATATATTATTGTTTACATGTGCGACGTCTCGAGCGGTACACCTAGAACTATGTGATAATATGTCTAGCGAAGAATTTATGCTGGCGTTCAGACGGTTTAGTGCCCGTCGTTCATTCCCTCAACTCATTCTTAGCGACAATGCTCCCACTTATGTCCAAGCATCAAAATATCTAAAGGATATGAGTAGTGATCCTACTATCATCACTTTTTTGGAAGCGAAGAAGTGCGAATGGAGGTTCATTCCAGTTAAGGCACCTTGGTTTGGTGGAATGTGGGAACGGTGTGTCGGCATAGTAAAGTCGGGACTCAGAGCGGTTGTAGGACGTGCTCTATTAAAGAAGAGTGAGTTGACGACAGTCCTCACAGAGATAGTCCTCGTTTATACTGGAAATTGGGCCGCGTGTTGGAGGTATACAAGGGGGCAGACTCTGTAGAGCGGGTGGCGCTATTGAACACAGCCACTGGAACTACTGTTCGTCCTATCGCTCGTTTGTACGCTTTGGAGCTCGATTCCGCATTGCAATCTGATGCTCCACCTGTTATTGCTGGGTCCGAGGATTCTCAAAGGAACGACTCACCTCTTACTGATGGTGATCATTCTCGGACCGGGACGCGTCCCAGACGCGCTGCTACTGGCGCCGTCGACTTGTGGCATCAGAAGATAGCCTCTGGGCAACTTCAGGTTTAAGGTGGGGTTCAGGTCTTTTTTTGTGGGGGGAGTGTATCGTATAAATACGATAAAATATGACTCTTTTGCGATCTCGTATGTCTCTGTGACGTCACGATCGCTCCTACAGCACGACGTAGGACGAGTAGATCGTATATTATAAGATTGTAAATAAGTTAAGTTATAAAAGGCCTAATATGCTATTAAGCAATATTGCCATGGTCTTATGTAGTATATATGAATTTATCGTATATATTAATATAATTTATCGTATAGAGCAACCTAGATGCGATACGATAATTTGGGCTCCTGGCGTTTTGCCAAGGCAGCAAGGTGTGCCTTCGAGAAACACCAGAGCCTTCATGAACACCAACCAGTTAACATCTAATTTTCCGCCCTCAGTTGATCGTGCTTTTGTGCCTCTAATCGCAATACACACAGCTACACCATCACGACGCTCTCATCGACGCCATGACTGACTGACAGATAAGCATAATATTCATGTCCATTCCCATGTAATCATTTATTCTTTTTTTAACTTGACTCGTGTCTCGGGACCGAAGTCTCGTTCCCCATTGTCCACCGCCATATTGGGTAAAACGTTCTCCCTTGCCTCATTGCCACGTGGAACTATTGGTGAGTTAATTCCTGGCTAATATTAACCCTTATAACCTTACCCTATATATACATTTATTATATGAGACCTTTGGATATAACTTAGCTTGTTTCAGATTGAATTCAATTTAGATATGGAGTAGTTTTAATTTAGATTGATTTATTTGATTCATTAGAGCTTAGTAATATTTAACTTCCATTGATAGGAGATAGGACAGATCCCTGAGGAACACCGTAGGTTATAGGGTGAGGAAGTGAACAATGGCCGTCCACAACCGCGGCTATGGAACGGCCGGAAAGGAAATTAGAGACAAAGGCACAGATGGAGGGATAGAAACCGAAGGAGGGTAGTTTAGAAATTAAAGATTTGTGCCAGACTCTATCGAAGGCTTTCGATATGTCTAGTGCAATAGAAAAAGTCTCACCGAATTCCCGAAAGGAGGATGACCAAGAGTTAGTAAGATATGAAAGAAGATCACCAGTAGAGCGACCCTTAAGGAAGCCATACTGGCGATCTGAGAACAGATTATGAGAAGAGAAATACTTAAGAAATTTGGAAGCAAGAATAGTTTCAAAAACTTTAGAAAGACAAGAGATGAGAGCAATTGGACGATAGTTGGAGGGTTGAGAGCGGTCACCCTTCTTTGGGACAGGTTGAATGTGAGCAAATTTCCAGCATGAAGGGAAGACGTTAGAGGATAGACAGAGACAAAAGAGTTTGCCTAGGCAGGGAGTCAGCACGGAAGCACAGTTTTTGAGAACAACAGGAGGAACACCGTCCGGACCGTACGCCTTATTAGTATTAAGCCCAGATAGGGTAGAAAGTACATCTTTAGAAGAGATTAGGATATTAGGCATAAGTAAGAGAGAGGAGGGTGGAGAGGGAGGAATAGCACCGGAATCATCCAAGGTGGAGTTTCTAGCAAAAGTTTGAGCGAAGAGTTGTTTTTGTCTAGATGCCAGAAAGCTTGGGAAGAGCTAGAGTTGGATAGCTCCGTGCATTTATTATTGATGAAAGAGTGTTTGGCAAGTCGAAGAACAGATTTGGCTTGATTCCGGGCAGAAACATATGAAGAATGAGAATCTTGAGTTTTAAGGCGCCGGTACTGTTTGAATGCTTCCTCCTTATTGCGGACAGCAGTAGAACAGGCATGAGTAAACCAAGATTTTTTGGCATTAGTCTGAGAGAAAGTGAATGGAATGTATGCTTCCATGCCCGATAGGATTACCTCGGTAATGCGTTCAGCACTCTCCGAGGGTCCCCGGCCACGGAAGCAGAAATCATTCCATGGAAAATCAAAGAAGTACTGCCGGAGAGCCACCCAATCGGCAGCGCCGTAGTGCCACAAGCGCCGCTGGCTAGGAGGATCGGGGGGCCGTACTGGAGAGATAAGACAGGTGACAGAGATAAGTTTATGGTCGGAGGAGCCCAAAGGAGAGAAAAGATTGACAGTATAAGAAGAAGGGTTAGACGTTAGAAACAAGTCAAGAATGTTGGGCCGATCTCCGATGCGATCCGGGATACGGGTGGGTTGCTGAACTAACTGCTCTGGGTCATTTAGGATAGAAAAGACGTAGGCTTGTTCACCAGCTGGGTCAGTAGTGTGAGAGGAGAGCCATTGGCGGTGGTGAACGTTAAAATCTCCTAAGATGGAGATTTCTGAGAAAGGAGAAATGGATAGAATGTGTTCCACTGTAGAGTTTAAATAGTCAAAGAATTTGAGAAAGTTGGTAGAGTTAGGAGAAAGATAGACAGCACAGAAATATTTAGTAAGAGAATGACAGGAAAGTTTGAGCCATATAGTTGAGAATTCAGAGGAGTCGAAATAGGTAACACGAGAGCAAGTGAGTTTGTTGTGCATGTATGCACAACATCCGCCTCTGGCTTTGAAACTAGGATAGAGAAAGTAGGAGGATACAGAGAAGGGGCTGCTGGATGTTGCTACAGACACCTGAGTTTCGGTGAGGAAGAGAAGATCAGGTTTGTAGGAAGAGAGGAACTTTCAACAGACTGAAAGTTAGAGGAAAGTCCGCGAATGTTGCAGAAATCAATAGAAAGGGTAACAGGCCGAGGTCCAGGTAATTTTGTGGGGTCGTCAGGGGATGGTCGGTCGGGTGTGGGGGCATTTATGGTCCCCCCCCCCCCCCCCCCCACCCCCTGGGGACTCTGAGGCTGGGCTAAAATGAATAATTTTTTAAAAATTTTGGTGTGGAGGAATGAAGTGTGGTGTGCATGTTTAGTGTAGTGAAGTGGATAGGAAGAGAAGGTGTTGGTGAGAGCTAGCTGGATTGCTCTCAGTGTAAATGAGGCACAAAGAAAATCAGTAAGAGAGGCCAAGCAAATGAAACAGGAGTTCCAGCGACTCTTTATCACATGCCTATAACCTCACCTGGGTCTAGCCCTGATCGATTGGTGCCTACAATCTCCCAACCTCAAGAGTGAAGAGAAGGAAGAATTAAATTTGTGGAAATAGTTATGCACATGACAATTTGAAGCAATCTTATCTACGTTTACGTATTCCTCTCTCTCTCTCTCTCTCTCTCTCTCTCTCTCTCTCTCTCTCTCTCTCTCTCTCTCTCTCTCTCTCTCTCTCTCTCTCTCTCTCTCTCTCTCTCTCTCTCTCTTTTCCTTTTGTAATCTTCAATATCTTTCTCCCATTCTTTCTTAATATATCATCTGTTCCTTACCTCCCCCCCCCCCCCCAGTCTCACCCCTTTTCCTCTCCATATCGTTTCCGCCTAGACTCTTTCAGCAATATAGGTGACAATATTGCTCTCCCCTCCCCCATCTCTCTCTCTCTCTCTCCTTCATACCGACCGACCGACCTACTGACTGACCTACTGACTGACCTACTGACTGACTGACCTACTGACTGACTGACTGACCGACCGACCTACTGACTGACTGACTGACCTACTGACTGACTGACCTACTGACTGACTGACTGATCGACCTACTGACTGACTGACTGACCTACTGACTGACTGACTGACTGACCTACTGCCTGACTGACTGACTGGCCTACTGACTGACTGACTGACCTACTGACTGACTGACCTACTGACTGACTGACTGACTGACCTACTGACTGACTGACCTACTGACTGACTTACCTACTGACTGACTGACCTACTGACTGACTGACTGACTGAGTGACTGAGTGACTGGTTGACTGACTGACTGGTTGACTGACTGACTGACTGAAGGACTGACTGAAGGACTGACTGAATGAAGGACTGACTGACTGAAGGACTGACTGACTGAAGGACTGACTGACTGAAGGACTGACTGACTGAAGGACTGATTGACTGACTGACTGACTGACTGAAGGACTGACTGACTGACTGACTGACTGAAGGACTGACTGACTGAAGGACTGACTGACTGACTGACTGACTGAAGGACTGACTGACTGACTGACTGACTGAACGGGGGTGGCTCAGTTAAGGGGGAATTGGCGTATTTAGTTGTTTATTATATTTTTAGTATTGTGTTTAGTTTCACCCCTAGACCTCCATCAAGCTTAATTAAATAAACACCCCAAGATCCCCCCCCCCCCCTCCCCATCAAGACAAATTTGTATGTAGAATGAACAGACTATAAATACCCCTGGACACACACACACACACACACACACACACACACACACACACACACACACACACACACACACACACACACCACACACACATACTTACTCCCACGCACTTTCTCTCTCTCTCTCTCTCTCTCCTAATCACCTGGTAATTTTTGTTTTTTTTTTGTTTTTTTTTCTATATTCCAACTTACTTCCTCTCGGGCATAGGCTGAGAGCCTTCACATTCACCGCTTTACAATGAACAGTGAAGCCCGTGAGGTCTTGTTCCAGTCTAGGGAGTGAGACATGTGAAGCACGTAGAGCACAACGAGCACCTGCCATCTTGCCTTCACATGAGGCACGTTCACTCATGGCCCGAAACGACCCCATCTCTGAAGCCACCTCATTCCCGTGCTTCACTGTCTCACCCCCTACATTCGGACTCTCACACTTACACACACACAACGCCACCTGTTGAGCAGATAACTCACCAGGCATTGCACCCCTATAGCATATTTTGAATATGGGAATATTCATACAGTGCTATTTAATCAGGGAACAATGAGGGTATTTTATTGACGTTTCGGTGGGCTTGTGGTAATGCACTGATACTAGGTACAGCACAAATTCCATCCCAATAATATCTTCCCATTGATACATCGGGATTTGAACCTGGGACACCCTGGATTACCAGGCCAGTGGCAAGACCACTCCACCACACCTCCCCTAAATTAACAGGTGTTTCGGAGCACCTAATTAGTAGAAGAAGCAGTTGTAAGAAGAGCCAGAGAGAGAGAGAGAGAGAGAGAGAGAGAGAGGAGATAGTACAAAGGAGTACAAAGGAAATCAAGCAACAACAGACCTAGTGACCCTTCTAGGCTGCCTGTCCTCCAAAACACTGAGGATCAAGTGCCAAACAGTGGTTTAAAGTGGGTAAGGGAACATTGGAAAGGGAACTAATGTCCGTGGCAGGATTAGGAAGTTTGTAGGGGACAGATAGGTTAGTAACTGAGGGGAGGATAAAATAAAGTTATTCATTTACAAAAGCAGTCAGTCGCGGGTTTGATGCGAGATATTTGTCTAGGCGGAGTTTAAATGAATCAACGGTGCTGCAGTCTATAACATCTCGGGGAAGCCCATTCCATAAGTTGACAACTCGATTGAAGAAGAAATGTTTAGCTTCGTGTGAGTTAAAAGATTTACCAATAATTTTGCAACCGTTTCTCCGCTTGTAATTAGATTGGTCGATAGTGAAGTACTTACTTACAGTTCATATTGTCGATGCCTTTGATGATTTTGAACCCTTGAATTAAGTCACCTCTTAATCTGCGCTGGGTTAAAGGAAATAGATTTAATTCTCTAAGACGCTCCTCGTATGGTTTGTTCTTTAGGCTAGGTATCATTTTGGTAACTCTACGTTGAACTCGTTCTAGCTGTTGATATTTTTTTGGTAATAAGGGCACCAGGATTGAACCAGTATTCCAGAAGAGGGCGGACTAAGGAATTGTAAAGGGTTAGGATAACTTCTTTGGATTTATGCTCAAATGACCTGCCTATAAAGCCAATTATTTTGTTTGCCTTCTTAACAACTTCTGAACATTGTTGACTCGGTTTTAGGTTACTCCCATCGGTTTCTCTGTTTACATTCTTAAGCCGAGTGCCATTCATCAAATAGTTTGCTTTCTCATTTTGGTATCCGATATGTAGTACTTTACATTTATCCGCATTGAAACTCATTTGCCAAATTTGGGCCCAACATGACAACTTATCTAGATTGTGTTGCATATCGTCAACTTGTTCTTTTGAGAGTACGCTATTTGCAATTTTTGTATCGTCAGCAAATTTTGAGATTGTACAGGTGAGACCCTCATCTATGTCGTTGATGTAAATTAGAAAGAGAATGGGTCCTACTACCGATCCCTGGGGTACCCCGCTACTTACATTGGTCCATTTAGATGCCTTACCGTTTATGACTACTCTTTGCTTTCTGTCACTGAGCCAATTTTCTATCCATTTCAACACACTGTCTTTTATTCCATGCGCTTTTTGTTTTAGCAGTAAACGTTTGTGGGGAACTTTGTCAAGGGCCTTTTGAAAATCAAGGTATATAATATCTACAGCTTTACTCTCATCGTAGAGGTTGAGGATATCGTGGAAGAAGTCTAAGAGGTTTGTTAAACAGGATTTTTTTTTACGAAAGCCGTGTTGAGTATCTTTAAGTATGTTATTTTCCCCTAAGTGATTTACGAGTCTGTCTCTTATGAGTGTTTCTAGCATTTTACATACAACTGAGGTTAAGCTAATTGGACGATAGTTACTAGGTAGGGATTTGCTGCCTTTTTTGAATATCGGTGTTACGTTGGCTAGCTTCCACTGATCAGGCATAGTTCCAGACTGCAAGGATTTATTGAATAGCAATGTCAGTGGCTTAGAGAGCTCATCCTTAGCTTCCTTTAGGACTCTAGGAGAGAGAGAGAGAGATACAAACTTTAAAACAAAAGTTGATATTATTCTGAGGCACATTTTTTGTCTTCATTAATGCTACAAACAAAGGTGGCTCAGAATATTATCAACTATTGTGAATCCAACCATGACTTAAGTAATTGTTTGTATTAACAGTGTAGGTGTTTATTTAGCTTAACCCCGGAGGGATGGGCCGTTTTTGTGGACCACTTTCTCCCTCATGTTTAACTCCATTAGTTTTCAAATGTTAAGAAGTTTGCCCCATTAGTTAGTCGATTTTAAGACCTTTCGCCCCATTTCTTCGTCAATATTTAGACCTTTCGTGCTATTTAGGTGTCTATTTTTTCCCTGGCAAACGATAGTGAGCCTGTAATGTTGGAAGAATCAGCCTTCGGCCCGGACATTTTTCTACCGAAAAATGTACAAATTAATCTAGAAGGGGGATCTAATGGATGTTTTTTTTATTTTTTTTATTTGATGTATGTCTAGGGAGGAAACTATAAAAATACTGAAAAAGAAGAATCAATGGGTGATCACGAATAATTAAAAAATATATCGCGTAACAATAGCGAGTCCTGATCCCAGTTAAATAAGTATTAATTGTTGTTCGGGGCCTGGTTGTAGTCAGAGGAGGTTATAAGAGGGTAGTGCTGGTTGTAGTCAGAGGAGGTTATAAGAGGGTAGTGCTGGTTGTAGTCAGAGGAGGTTATAAGAGGGTAGTGCTGGTTGTAGTCAGAGGAGGTTATAAGAGGGTAGTGCTGGTTGTAGTCAGAGGAGGTTATAAGAGGGTAGTGCTGGTTGTAGTCAGAGGAGGTTATAAGGGGGTAGTGCTGGTTGTAGTCAGAGGAGGTTATAAGGGGGTAGTGCTGGTTGTAGTCAGAGGAGGTTATAAGAGGGTAGTGCTGGTTGTAGTCAGGAGGTTATAAGGGGGTAGTGCTGGTTGTAGTCAGAGGAGGTTATAAGGGGGTAGTGCTGGTTGTAGTCAGAGGAGGTTATAAGGGGGTAGTGCTGGTTGTAGTCAGAGGAGGTTATAAGAGGGTAGTGCTGGTTGTAGTCAGAGGTTATAAGAGGGTAGTGCTGGTTGTAGTCAGAGGAGGTTATAAGAGGGTAGTGCTGGTTGTAGTCAGAGGAGGTTATAAGGGGGTAGTGCTGGTTGTAGTCAGAGGAGGTTATAAGGGGGTAGTGCTGGTTGTAGTCAGAGGAGGTTATAAGAGGGTAGTGCTGGTTGTAGTCAGAGGAGGTTATAAGAGGGTAGTGCTGGTTGTAGTCAGAGGTTATAAGAGGGTAGTGCTGGTTGTAGTCAGAGGAGGTTATAAGGGGGTAGTGCTGGTTGTAGTCAGAGGAGGTTATAAGAGGGTAGTGCTGGTTGTAGTCAGAGGAGGTTATAAGAGGGTAGTGCTGGTTGTAGTCAGAGGTTATAAGAGGGTAGTGCTGGTTGTAGTCAGAGGAGGTTATAAGAGGGTAGTGCTGGTTGTAGTCAGAGGAGGTTATAAGAGGGTAGTGCTGGTTGTAGTCAGAGGAGGTTATAAGAGGGTAGTGCTGGTTGTAGTCAGAGGAGGTTATAAGAGGGTAGTGCTGGTTGTAGTCAGAGGAGGTTATAAGAGGGTAGTGCTGGTTGTAGTCAGAGGTTATAAGAGGGTAGTGCTGGTTGTAGTCAGAGGAGGTTATAAGAGGGTAGTGCTGGTTGTAGTCAGAGGAGGTTATAAGGGGGTAGTGCTGGTTGTAGTCAGAGGAGGTTATAAGGGGGTAGTGCTGGTTGTAGTCAGAGGAGGTTATAAGAGGGTAGTGCTGGTTGTAGTCAGAGGAGGTTATAAGAGGGTAGTGCTGGTTGTAGTCAGAGGTTATAAGAGGGTAGTGCTGGTTGTAGTCAGAGGAGGTTATAAGGGGGTAGTGCTGGTTGTAGTCAGAGGAGGTTATAAGGGGGTAGTGCTGGTTGTAGTCAGAGGAGGTTATAAGGGGGTAGTGCTGGTTGTAGTCAGAGGAGGTTATAAGGGGGTAGTGCTGGTTGTAGTCAGAGGAGGTTATAAGAGGGTAGTGCTGGTTGTAGTCAGGAGGTTATAAGGGGGTAGTGCTGGTTGTAGTCAGAGGAGGTTATAAGAGGGTAGTGCTGGTTGTAGTCAGAGGAGGTTATAAGAGGGTAGTGCTGGTTGTAGTCAGAGGAGGTTATAAGAGGGTAGTGCTGGTTGTAGTCAGAGGAGGTTATAAGAGGGTAGTGCTGGTTGTAGTCAGAGGAGGTTATAAGAGGGTAGTGCTGGGTTGTTGGTCTATATATTTAGGCCTATTTATATCTATATCTAGATTTGCTCAGGCCGATTCACCATTTTTTCCATTTTTCTCTCTCTCTCTCCCCCCCCCCCCCCCTTCCCCTCCTTGCTAGACCTCCAACAACCTTAAGAAAATACGCCCTAAACCCCCTTTCAAGATTTTGTACATTTTTCGGTTGAAAATGTCCTGGCCGAAGGCCGATTCCTTCTAAAATTGCAGGCTCGCTATCGCTCACTAGGAAAAAAATCGACACATAACTGGCACAAAGGTATTAATATTTACATAAAAATGGGGCGAAGGGTCTCAAAAACGCCAAACTAACAGAACGAGCGTCTTAAAATCTCAAAACTAATATGGTAAACATGAGGGAGAAGGGGGTCCAGCAAAAGCGACGACCTCCCCCTTTTAAGGAATCAGCCAAAGCTTCTTATGCTAAAATTAGGATTATGGAAGCAAAGCCGATTATCTGTGTACTACCCCTTCCCTCTCTCTAATGATAACTGAATAATGTTCTTGTTCTCTCTCTCTCTCTCTCTCTCTCTCTCTCTCTCTCTCTCTCTCTCTCTCTCTCTCTCTCTCTCTCTCTCTCTCCGCTACCCAAAGTTCTAGTGCTCGTTACTTAAAGTTAGGTCTTGCTCTAATTACGTGGTCCCTGAGAGAGAGAGAGATTTTATAGATCATAATTATACTTTCATTATTTTAATGATCCCTGAAAGACCTGCAAATTACAAGGTGATTATCAGAGAGAGAGAGAGAAGAGAGAGAGAGAGAGATTACAGATCATATGCTTTCATTATTTTCATTGAGAGTTATTGGTGTTAAGAACGATATTAGTAATTTTTATTGAGACCTTTCGTCCCATTTCTGTGTCAATATTTAGACCTTTCGTGCCATTTACGTGTCGATTGTTCCCTGGCGAGCGATAGCGAGCTTGCAATTATAGATTTTTTTGAGCAATTATATATTTTTTTATTTATTGAGCATTAGGCTACCTGTATTCATATCGTTTTGTTTTCATTTTTTCTTTTCTTCAAGGGACTGGAGTTCTCGAAAAGGGGCTCTAGTCCTGACGCTATTCTTGACTTACAGTGTGCTGGCTTAGTAATCCAGAAGGGATGATAGCTTCTGAAGCCCTATTTTAACTAATAACTGGTATTTTGCCTATTTTAACTAATAACTGGTATTTTGAACTAGACTAATGGAAAATTGTCCTAAATCTGAAATAAATTTGCAGCTCTAATTAAATAACTGAGAGATAAATAATATTTTGGTCGCATATTTTGAGGAGAATACATTAATGGTTTGAAAAATAGGAATCCGTTATGCCGGATTCTACCTCTTCAGACTGCCTGGGATGTTTAGTAGCCATCACCGTGATACCAGAAGCAAATATATAAGTATCCCCACCAAATACGTTTTCTCTAACCACCCAACCCACAAGGAAAACGCCATTCATCACCCAGCCGCCATCCTGTTCCCGACAACCAGCCCATTATAGTGGGGCAGATAAGTGAAACAATCGTTCAAATGGTGATACAAGCACCAAATTTGGCATGGATATCCTCCAAAGGCTATATTTTAGGAGAAAATTGCTAGCCACCTGAAAATGCCATTTTTCAAAATGGCCGCCATGCGATAATGTTTTGACAGGACATTTGACACAGATGTCCAACGTGAATGATATTGGTACCAATTATGTTATTTACCATGCAGAAAACAATTTTATCATTCTTTAATGTCTCAGAATCTTATTATCCACTGAAAAATGCAAGATGGCCACCAGAATTTTTTCTTTTGTCATTAACAAATGGTCTCATAGTGCTGCTCAGCTTTACTTTTGGTATCTTAATGGATTTACTGGGGTCAAAAATATAGGAATCAACACCAATATCATTCATATCGGACGTACTGATCAAATTGTGCATCACAATGTGTATTTTCATGAACTCATTGGCAGCCATCTTGAAAAATAGTGGCCATCTTGCATTTTTAAGTGGTTTATAAAATTGTGGGACATTTAAGAATGATGGCATCGTTTCCAGCATAGTAAATAACATTAGAATTGGTACCAATATATTTTATGTTGGACATCTGTGTCAAATTTCATGTCAAAATGTTATTGCATTGGCGGCCATTTTGAAAAATGGCACCCATCTTTGATTTTCTGGTGGCTAACATTTTTCTCTTAAAATATAGCCTCTCGCGGATATTCATGCCAAATTTGGTGCTTGTATCATCATTTGAACGATTCAAGGTAAAATGTGCACTTATCCGCCCCACTATTATACCTACAGTATAACTTTGCCTCAGGGGCGTAGCTATAGATTTGGACGCCCAGGGGGCTTGGTGCCTGGAGGGGCCCCCTCCATGGTTTGCTTATTATAGAAGGGGGTGGGGGTGGCGAGCGAAGCGAGCCTAATCAGGTGGGGGGTTCGAGGGGGCGCTGTAAGACCCCCCGAGAACATTTTAGAATAATAATGCTACCTAGGTGCATTTTGACGTTATCCATGACTCAATAGTGGGGTACTGGTAATAATTTAATATACAATTAATTATTATATCACCGTTATCTAATGGATTAGGAATACATGTACAATGAATGGTATAATACTGTAAAACATATAGGCATATATCTTCTAAAACCTTAAACGTACTTTCCTGAGGTTAAAAACAAAATTAAAATATATTTTTGTCTATGCAGTATGTATACTAACTTTAGCTATTTATTCATATTTTTTGGTGAGTAAATTATAAAAAGGTTATACAAATGATAAGTGATTAAGGATTGATATAATGTTTAACATTTGGTTAAATATACATTTATAAATAAATCATTCTAGTTAAACTCGATAAACAATAATGGGGTTGAGGATTTTCTTCCTACAAATGCCATTTCCTAAACAGAGAATGTTTAGGCCTTATTATCTCTGCTAGGTTATATCACAATTTAATCATATAATATAAAAAAATATAAAAAAAAGGAAATTTTAATTCTTAACTTTGACTTAATACTTTGAAGTATATAGAGCATTTTGTGATCATTTTCATCCTACCTACTTTGATGAACTCTTTCTCTTTGTCGTTCATTAGGCATGTCTGAAATAAGAATATCAAATATAATACTAATAAAATAATAAAAAATAATAATGTACATGAAACGTGATAACATTAAAATATTATTTCAACCCCACCACTGGCGTTAGGGAGTTAAAATAGGCGTCATTGGTAGGCCTAATCAAGCCATGCATTACCTCAAATCTCAATACTGGGGGCCTCTTCTTGAGAACCCCAGTAACTTGTTAGAAACCTTTCAACGTTTGCACCTGACCCTGAACCAGCCAAAGGGCTAGATTAACCTACAAACGAGTATTCAATGCTCACAACTGTGTTCCTTCTTATTTCACAGTTCCTGGGCTTGATATGTACAGCCACCATAGCCTATATATTGAAGGCGTATGGTAGCATAAATAAAAGTGCTCCAGAGTCTAAATTTTAAAGAATGAGTCATAGTGCTCATAGCCTAACCAAGGTAGCCTACACTCTACACCATTAATGTTGCCTCTCTATGCTCTATTTTAGCTGATGTATTGCACCCATACTTAATTGACTAATATTAAACGACTATGCATCTTTTTCACGATAAAGCTAAGGTTTAGTAAGACCATAAACATTGTATAGGCTATGTTAGGCCCCCTACAGTTCGAGAAAAAAATATGAGACCAAAACATAGGCCTACAAATTTCAAGGCCTAAAAATTTAGCACTTTAGAAGTTTAGCCTACTCTACAAATATCTTCATACCACTCAACTTTCTCACAAGGTTAAGTACATAGGTTATCTATGAAATATAGCTATTGATTTGACCATTACAGTTCACGCAAAAGAAAATATTACCGAAATTTTTGGTTCATATATTTATATATAATTGTATGTAGGCCTAATCTTCGATTATACACTCAACTTACTAACAATCACCATGTTTCTTGTTGTCAAATTAGGCTATATCTTATTATTCCTTTACACATGCTTACGAAAAACACAGTATATTAACCAACTGCCAAACTCAATAGTGCTATTTTGTAATGTATATAAAGTATAATGATCAGGCCTACCTATAGGCAGTGTGTCCTAAGCAAGTGGCGGGTAGGAGGCTAGGAGCGAGAGCGACGATGTTTCCCCTTGCACCGCCAAATCAATACTGAGTCTGATGGAGTGATCGTTATTTTTCTAATTTTAAATACCCATGACGTCGCAGGATAGAAGAAAAGAAAGAGGTTAAATCAGAAAACACACATGGTGTTTATTTTACTCATTATTAATATTACTTATATATACAGTATATACTATTAGTATAATTAATATTATTATCAGATCCATTTGGGGGCCCCCTTCTCTTGGGGGCCCGGGGGGCGATTTCAAACAGCCCCCCCCCCCCCCCCCCCTTAGCTACGCCACTGCTTTGCCTAAGATCTCACCTTTCGCTCTCAGTCCACAACCAAAAGGGTTTAAGTTGCAAAAGGAACAAATGCCCACCACCGATCGACCTCCTGTTATTTGTATTCTGGCTACTCCTGGACGATTATATTCAGTTTAAAAAGCGCCTCCAAAAATTAACAGGCTTCGTACTATCTCTCTTAACCCTTTTTACCACCACAGATCCTTCTTAAACTGCACACAATCGCTTACATATAGCTAGAATAAATGTGCAAAGAAGTCGCCGGTACAGAAGAAGAGTTAAGTGGGACAACGCCGAGGTGGGGATTAGAAGTTTGTTGGTAGTAGTGGTCGTGTTGGTGAGGTGGTGGTGGTGATGGTGATGTGGTGGTGGTGGTGATGGTGGTATTGGTGAGGTGGAGGGATTAGAAATTTGTTGGTGATGGTGTTGGTGAGGTGGTGGTGATGGTGGGGACGTTGGTGATGGTAGTGGTGGGGGTGGGGGTGAGGTGGTAATGGTGCTGCCTTTTGTTTCCTTCATACACATATACCAAATAACTCCCCCACATCACATGGTGATGGGCTGGTCTATCAGAGTGAGAACTGAGCGATCTCTGCCATACCCATAGCTTACTCTGACTGTTCCTTTTACTTATATATTTTCTAGATCTCAAGTGACGGCGTCTCTTCCGTGGATTGACCTCCCAATTTACCAAGATTGGAAGTCAAAGCGTCACATTTTCCCTTTGCCCCTCAACTTTCTCTTCATAATTGCTGAGGGGCACAGGGCCCTGGGTGGGGCTTTGGTTTCCCGGGCGTTTCCGCACACTCCTCAGCTCCCCGCCATGGAGTGGCTTCGGTCACCCAGGCTTTATTGTGGTTGGCAGGGAGGGTTCTGTGGGGGCGCTCGGTTATGGCCTTGGCTTTGCTCGGGGCCTTGGGACTGTTCGGCCAGGCAGCTTGGGGAACAACAACAACAACAACAACAACAACTCCCCCACACCACAGTCTTACTATAAACATCACCACCAACTCACTGGCGGCCAAGGTCCATTATTCTTGACTTACAGTGTGCTGGCTTAAGGGACCCCACCTCGCTTTTTTTTTCTCTTTCTCTCCCTCTCTCTTGGGCTTGTATCCATTTGGCCCCATTCAGCCTACTGTTTTAAGACGTTTACCCCCATCCAGGTGTCAATATTGTCCTGGCGAGTGGTAGCGAGCCAACACATAGTCACTCCAACCCAAGAGTGAAACGTTACTCTCAAACTTTCTTCTACTCAATATCTGAGCTCTGGAACTCTCTCCCAGAATCAGTCTTTCCCTCTTCCTATGACTTAAATTGCTTCAAACTCCGTGTGTCCAGGCATTTTGGCTCGAACGTCCCTTGATTTTGGCCCTGTCACTCTTTCAACTATGGGGGAGGCACTCGCTATAGGCAGTTATGCCTTTTGCCTCCCTCAATCACATAGAAAAAAAAAAAAAAATATATATATATATATATATATATATATATATATTATGACAGCAATCTAAATATGTACATTTTTCGATAGAAAAATTTCTCCGGCGAAGCCGGATTTCTCCATATAATGCTGGTTCGCTTTCGCTCGCCAGGAAGAAATCGACACCTGGATGGAGATAAGCATCTTAAAACAGTTGGCTGAATGGGGCCGAATGGATACAAGCCAGGGAAAGAGAGAAAAGGGGAGAAAGATAAAAAAAAAGCGGGTGACCCCCCTTAATAATCCTGAAGGGTTGATAGCCTCTGAAGTACTATATTAACTAACTCACTGGCGGCAACACAACACTACACCACCTCCTTCAACACCGCAACACCCTAACACAGGTATCACACGAGAAATTTTATAGTCAACATTCGATGATCAACATTTGTCTGGCAACATTTCTGGACTATTTTGCATTGGTATCAGAAACTAGACTGACGGCAGATGAACTTAGGCAATCGAAATATTGTATATGTTGACCACATAAGCTGCCAGACCAGTGTTGAGGATAAATGTTGAGTGAAAAAGCGCTCCTGTGATACCAGCTTAACTACCCAACACCACCGTCTTACTACAAACAATACCACCAACTCACTGGCTGTAAAGTCAGTGAAAATAGGTTAGCCTAAACTGAACAAGATGCAGAAATATACTTGAGCCGACCAGGCCAAGTGAGATATCTCTATTGGTCTAACTGGTAGAGTTACTGCCTCATAACCCAAGGGTCCCGAGTTCAATTCCCGGCCAGGGCATATTTTCGGGGAGGCTATTTCAGCATCTAACGAAGTTTAGGTGTGTTGGTAAAATTGTTAAGATGGTTGAGAGCAAGATCGGAGCTCCATAAATCCTCTTTCGGGTATGGTGTAAAAACCCATTCCTACATGGCAGCAACACAACACTCAACACCAAAACAACACCATCAACACCGCAACACCCTAAGAGCCACAGACAACACTTAACACCAAAACAACACCATCAACACCGCAACACCCTAAGAGCCACAGACAACACTCAACACCACAACAACACCATCAACACCGCAACACCCTAAGAGCCACAGACAACACTTAACACCACAACAACACCATCAACACCGCAACACCCTAAGAGCCACAGACAACACTCAACACCACAACAACACCATCAACACCGCAACACCCTAAGAGCCACAGGAAGAGTTTACTGGAACAACGGCGAGGCTGGGATAACCAACTTGGGAGGGATTAGAAGTTTGTTTGTGGTGGTGGTGGTGGTAGTGGTGTTGTTGAAGTGGTGGTGAGGTGGGGATGTGGCTGATGGTAGTGGTGGTAGTAGTAGTGGTAGTAATGGTGGCGGTGAGATGGTGGTGATGTTGCTGATGGTGGTAATGGTGGTGATGTTGCTGATGGTGGTAATGGTGGGGATGTTGCTGATGGTGGTAATGGTGGTGATGTTGCTGATGATGGTAATGGTGGTGATGTTGCTGATGGTGGTAATGGTGGTGATGTTGCTGATGGTGGTAATGGTGGTGATGTTGCTGATGGTGGTAATGGTGGTGATGTTGCTGATGGTGGTAATGGTGGTGATGTTGCTGATGGTGGTAATGGTGGTGATGTTGCTGATGGTGGTAATGGTGGTGATGTTGCTGATGGTGGTAATGGTGGTGATGTTGCTGATGGTGGTAATGGTGGTGATGTTGCTGATGGTGGTAATGGTGGTGATGTTGCTGATGGTGGTAATGGTGGTGATGTTGCTGATGGTGGTAATGGTGCGGATGTTGCTGATGGTGGTAATGGTGCGGATGTTGCTGATGGTGGTAATGGTGGTGATGTTGCTGATGGTGGTAATGGTGGTGATGTTGCTGATGGTGGTAATGGTGGGGATGTTGCTGATGGTGGTAATGGTGGTGATGTTGCTGATGGTGGTAATGGTGGTGATGTTGCTGATGGTGGTAATGGTGGTGATGTTGCTGATGGTGGTAATGGTGGTGATGTTGCTGATGGTGGTAATGGTGGTGATGTTGCTGATGGTGGTAATGGTGGTGATGTTGCTGATGGTGGTAATGGTGGTGATGTTGCTGATGGTGGTAATGGTGGTGATGTTGCTGATGGTGGTAATGGTGGTGATGTTGCTGATGGTGGTAATGGTGGTGATGTTGCTGATGGTGGTAATGGTGGTGATGTTGCTGATGGTGGTAATGTTGGTGATGTTGCTGATGGTGGTAATGGTGGTGATGTTGCTGATGGTGGTAATGGTGGTGATGTTGCTGATGGTGGTAATGGTGGTGATGTTGCTGATGGTGGTAATGGTGGTGATGTTGCTGATGGTGGTAATGGTGGTGATGTTGCTGATGGTGGTAATGGTGGTGATGTTGCTGGTGGTGGTCATGGTGATGTTGCTGGTGGTGGTCATGGTGATGTTGCTGGTGGTGGTCATGGTGATGTTGCTGGTGGTGGTCATGGTGATGTTGCTGGTGGTGGTCATGGTGATGTTGCTGGTGGTGGTAATGGTGGTGATGTTGCTGATGGTGGTAATGGTGGTGATGTTGCTGATGGTGCGGATGTTGCTGATAGTAGTAGTGATGGTGGTAGTAATGGTGTAGTTGTAGTGGTGGATATGTTGTTGTTGTTATTAAGGGTGGTGATAGTGGTGGTGTTGTTCGTGGCGATGTTAAACCCTTTCACCACCAATACGTAATTTTCATCATAATTATGTTGATACCATTAGACGATTTTCTTTTGTTTATAATCTAGCGCTACGACTCAAATGGGTAAATTCGATCTCGATAAACCCTCTCAATAACATGGGTCCTTCTTTAAAGGGAGTGGGCCGTTTTTCTGGTCCCCCTTCTCCCTCATGTTTAGCTCCATTAGTTTTCAGATTATAAGATGTTTGCCCCTTAAGTTTGTCGACCAATATTCCTTTATGAAAGTATTATATCACCGAGAGAGGAAGATATATACTATATTACTGAGACAATGAAGGTGAATGATCTTATTGTTGACTCATCATCATCATTGTTTCCCCAGGATCCCTCTGTCCAAATATTATCACAGCCAGTACAGTTGTCTGCATAAGTTATGTTCCTCCTGTCATTACGTTTGGCTCGCTCTGTGCTGTATTAATGTCTGTCAGATGTTGAATAGGGTGGTTAAGTGTAGGAACATGTTTGTATAATGCACTCGATATGAAGAAATTAAGCATAGATATTGCTGATACCAATTGTTTTTATTGATCAACACATACTTGGTTCTGAGACATCACTTATTAATTAGCGCAATTGTACAGTTGCCCACATAAGTTCAGTTCCTCTCCGTGATCTCATACATGGAAATATAATGCGCATGATTGAATTACGAGTGTAGTTTATTATGTAGAGGTGTAATGGTGGTGTAATGGTTTAGATGCCATAATGCTTTCATTAGTTTATTCAGGTGCATTGGGGTTTGTAATTGATGATTAATGTTAAGAACGGGGCGGGGCGTTACTTAATTAAAAGAAAGCACACTCGCAATACATTCATACTACCGGTATTTTACTTCCATACATACGATCACGACGAGGAACCGAACTTATGTGACCGACTGTACCTCTCTTTATCAATAGAGGGTAAATCGCTCACCGCACCATATATCAAGGGTTATTGCTCGGGGATTACGAACGGTCACTTTAATTTATGCAAAGATATATCCAAAGGTCAATTCTCTCTCCTTAAGTACTTCATTATATATATATATATCTGATGTCGGATACCATGGGGGTGGGCATGAACGAAACGCCCCCATGCACCTCTGTGCCCAGTAGACGTCCCTCCTCCCATCCAGCACCGCTTTCACGCATATACAGTACTTCTTAACTCCATCCTTCCACCTCTCACTCGGTCTACCTCTCCCTCTCTGTCCTTCCACCTCACTCTCGTACACTCTCTTAGTCATTCTTTCGCTTCCCATACATTCCACATGGCCGAACCATCTCAAGGTGTTTCTTTTCACACTTTCCAGCACATCTACATCCACACCACACCTCTCTCGTACTTCCTCATTTGTCTGTCTATCCCTCCATGTAACTCCGCACGCACTTCTCAAGTAATTCATTTCCACTCCTCTCACTCTTGGTTTGAGTCTCTTCACAAATGTCCATGCTTCACTCCCGTAAGCCAATTTCGGGATTACCACACTGTCATTCAACGACTTATTATTTCCATGCTGACCACCCTAATTCTTGTTACTGCTTTCAGCGTTCCTACAACCCTCTTCCCCTGTTGTACCCTCTCCCGCACTTCTTCATACATAGTCCCATCTTTACTCAACACACTGCCCAGATACTTAAAAGAGTTGACGATCTCCATATGACCGTTCAGCTTCACCTCACACTCTGTGACTTCACCCCTTTCGAAGACCATAATCTAATTGCTCTTCCCCACATTTACCTTCAGATTCCGTTTTTCACACACTGCTCCAAACGTATTTACCAGACCCTGCAACTCCCATTCACTATCGCTCATCAGTGGTGTTTTATACCACTATTGCTAAAACAACTTCCCAGAAGTTAGGTGTGCTCAACTGTCTCAGTGTGTTCTTCACCCCCGGACAGCTTTTTGCGCTGCGTAGGGGAAAAGCAAGTTCATTTATCGAGTATTGTTCGCATGTGTGAGGAGGTTCAACCCCCATCGTATTTCTCGAAAGGCTAGAGTTGAAAACATTTTGTCTCCTCAAGTCTCTTCACTCTCTCTTTCTCTCTCTCTCGAAACATGCAGACTATGAGGTCAGTTCATTGAAATTTGTTAAATATTTAATGGGTTTGACAATGTGGATTATAGCCAAATATTTAGCCTTAAAAGTAATACAACATGCAATCATGGCTGGAAGTTAGAATTGAAAAGGTTTAGCACTAGTATTTGTGGAAAACATTTCACATATAAGATCTCTACTACCTGGAACAAACTTCCCTCAGAATTTGTAAATAGTTCTTCTGTAGAGCAGTTCAAATATAGAGTAGATAGTATTTTGCACAATAAAATCTCTCCTTCCACTTCGAGTACCTCCACGAAATTGAGCGCAAGGTCTTTGAGATACTAACTATTCCTTGTAACTCGCTCTCGCTCTCTCTCTCTCTCACTCACTCACTCTCACTTCCTCCTCCACATCATTAAAATTAAGGAGTAAGGCAGAAACAATTACCAGTCCACCAAATGATCCTAGATGTTCGTATTACTTGCCCCATTCCCTCCACCATTATCCGCCTCATTTTGTTTCCATTCCCTCTGTTCTGTCTCCTCATTTTGTTACCATTCCCTCTGTTCTTATTCCCTCACCTCATTCCCTCCGCCTCAGTTTGTTACCATTCCCTCTGTTCTCTCTCTTTCTCTCTCTCTCTCTCTCTCTCTCTCTCTCTCTCTCTCTCTCTCTAAAAAAAAATGTATGTATGTGTATGTGTGTGCACTGTACAGTATGTATATATATACTGTATATATGTATGTATGTGTGTATGTATGTATGTGTATATGTTTGTGTGTGTGTGTGTGTGTATGTGTGTGTATGTATGTACCGGTGTATATATATATATATATATATATATATATATATATATATATATATAGTTATAGTTATATATATATATATATATATATATATATATATATATATATTGTTACGGCTGGATCGGCAATACATATTCGGGATTCTTGATCGTAGGACAGAAATGGCTTAAGTGACAACGACACGCTCGATTCCAGTCCCAAATACTATATGCTCCAGACAACAAAAGCACCAACGCCCTACAGAGTTATCGTCTACGGTAACGAGGTACCTTAACTCGGCGAAAGTGTACAACAGGGGTAGGCTATGAGGCTAAACTCCCTCAGACATTTATAGGTTACGTTATTACTAAAGAAATGCAATACTCAAGAAACTACGTTAATATTAAGCCTCTAATAATGTAGAATAAAAGCAGGCTAAAGGTATGACAGTGAAATGCTAAATGACAAATGTACACGCCTACTTGAAAGCGCGTGCACTACACTAACTGTCCCCTACTAACATGCACTAGCATGTAGCATACAAGATGTTCATGATCCAGTAGATACCTAATAATACATATGGGAGGAACATAAATAGTAGTCACTTATTATAATAATGAATCTATACTTGGAATAACTAAAAGGTTGCAGGCAACAGTACTGCGCCGGTAGCCTACTACCGCATAGGCTACTTCGCTTCTCTCACTCTGTCTCCCCTCCGAGTCCGTATGCGCCCTACGCAACAGAACTCCGGACACAGCAGCAAAACGACAGTGCAGTTAATTGATACATGAAAGTATTAATAGTGTTGTCTTGTGTGTGAGTAATGTGTATTGTAAAGTGTTATAGATATACTTAAAGAGAGCTGCAATGCATAGTAAATAACGATATACCCACTCATCACATGTGTTCTAGCTAGCAGGCCAAGTCACAGGAACAACGAGTCCCAACCGAAAGCGAGAACCCAGGAGAAGACAGGAGACTGTAGAGACACAAGGACAGATAAATTACGTTACTCTACTATACCGGCACTACGAGCGAGCTGTAGTCTCGGGTGCTACACTCGCTCCTGGCTCGGTATGCAAATCAAGGCTAAGTCCTCGTCCCTCTACAGACAACTCCTGGGCATGGTCGGGCTCTTACACATGGCACCAGTCTAGTCACAAATGGGATGATGAGCGGGGCATATAACTCGTGAACATGTAGAACGTTCACCAACTATCCTCATCAAGAAGATCGCTGTTCACATTAACCCCTTAAATCTAATACATGTAAATATATGCTTGTCCTAAGAGTAATACGAGAGCTGAAACTCCTTTAGGACCTCAAGGGAAGGTTATGCATTAAATAGAGAGAAGAATGAAATGAGAGTAATGTCGTCAGAGAGAAAGTGCAACCGTGAGAAGTGGGGAGAGAGAGCAAGGGATGTTAGAATCTCAAAGGTTCTAGGCAACCTGATCATAGTACACACAGCCAACCTCCAGGCAGTGTGCTGTACGACAACATGGGCCCAGCCCAGGCAGGCAACAATGGACTACCAACCCTATCGCGCCTAGCTATAAGGGCAAGGCTGCCAACCAGTCCATACGTCTGGCAACCACCCGGCCGGCAGCGCGGCGTGTTGCTACCCTCTTGCTCTGAAGCCCAACTCACTCTCTCTCTCTGAATTCCCATTATCCTATCTATCAACTTCTCTATTGATACTACATATTAAATGGAAGGTCTCGACATGGCTTAAAACAAAACCCACCACTGGTTAGCACATGACGAGACCTTTGCAGAGATACAAAGAACATAGTTATAAGTTGTCACACTCAATATACATAGCGGCTGACGGTAGCCAGATCACGGGCGGTACAGTGGAGTACCAAGGAGTACAATCAGGTTGCGTTGCCCAGCACTGGGGTGCGTCACAGCCCCCCCAAGATTTTAGATAATCGACCTTAGAAGCATTATCAAAATCTGACAGGCAACCAACCGACCTGCTACCCTTAGCTGCCACTAATTGCAAAAGGTGCACAACAACTGAAGTGTGAATTATACATAAAACACAATATCGCATGCATCATGCTACAACAATAAAGACTTACAAAACTAAAAAAAAGAAAGAGTTTTCTTGTTTATTTTATTGTTTTATAATCTTTTTGGCCGGCGTTATGATAGCCTAATTTTACTCCTGCTCAACCCACACACCGTGCACGACTATCTTGGATCATCAACCCTTGATAGACAATCTGCTATCACGTTCTCACTCCCGGCAATATGCTGAATGTTGAGATTATACTCTTGGAGCATTAGGGACCACCTGGTCAACCGCATATTCCGATTGTGAAACTGATTTAGGAATTTCAAGGGATGATGGTCCGTATAAATCGTCACTACCGGGCCGTAGGCTGGAACATAAACTTCGAAATGTTTGAGCGACAAAACGATAGCCAGAAGCTCCTTCTCTATTGTCGAGTAATTCCTTTGTGCCGAATTAAACTTGCGAGAAAAGAAGCTCACTGGGTGTTCCAAGCCCTCGGAATCAGTCTGCAGTAACACTGCCCCGGCACCCACACCGCTGGCATCAGTCGCCAGCTGAAAACTCCTGGAGAAGTCTGGGGCCCTCAAAATCGGATGTGTACACAGCAGGTGCTTGACTAGGTCGAAAGCCCTCTGACACTCCGCAGCCCAACAGAACTTCACTGACTTCGACAGTAGATCAGTTAACGGTGCTAAGACAGTAGAGTATCCCCGGATGAAGCGCCTATAATAGCCTATCATACCTAGGAACCGCATGACCTGGCGCTTAGTGGTGGGCCTGGGAAACATATTGATAGCCTGTATCTTGCTCAGGGGGGGGCACACCCGGCCTAACCCGACCACAAAGCCAAGATACTGCACAGTAGCCTTTACAAACTCGCACTTCCTCAGGTTCACCACCAGCCCAGCATCGTGCAACTTCCTAAACAGGGTCTCTAAGTGCCTTAGGTGATTTTCAAAATCGTCATCATATACTATCACGTCATCAAGGTAGACCGTGCAGTTAGGGATTTCGTCACAAATATCGTTCATCAGGTTCTGAAACGTGGCAGGTGCGTTCTTAAGCCCATAAGGCATTACGTTACATTGGTAGGTCTTGCCATCTACCACAAAACCACAAACTTGCTTAGCTCGGTCCGACAGGGGTACTTGCCAGTAGCCTTTTACAAGATCAATTTTAGTAAGGTACTTTGCATTCCCTATCTTGTCCACGCTGTCGTCAACTCGAGGCAAAGGGTAAGGGTTGGTAGTGGTCAAGCCATTTAGCCTACGAAAATCTATGCAGAACCGCACCTTGCCGTCAGGTTTTGGCTGCAACGTGACGGGTGATGTCCACTTCACATAACCTTCAGTGATCATCCCTCTCTCAACCATGTACTTTAACTCCTCCCGTAAAGCTGGCAACTTTACCGGGGGCACACGGTAGGGCACTGACTTGAAGGGCACATTATCACCGACGTCCACGTCGTGCGTTACCCGAGTAGTGAGACCTGGGTGTTCGGCGAAAACAGAGGGGTATGACCTGAACAGGCCTAGGACAGCAGCACCCTGGTGCTCAGGCAAGTGACTTACAGCTTGCCTAGCCTCTTGTTCAGTATTCCCCGCCCACTGTTCCGTGGAAATGACACAGTCCCAGCTATCCTCCTCAGCAGCATGACTGTCCCCACCTCCTTCTCCACCCTGGCCGCTGCAGGCCAGCACAGGGACAGTGAGAGGCTCTGAGGGGCGTCTCACATACTCTTTCATGAGGTTAACATGACATAACTGATGTTTTTTCCTACGGTCAGGTGTTGCAACGAGATAATCAAGGTCGGACAGTTTCTTAGCCACCACATACGGCCCAATGAACTTGGCAGAAAGGGGGTGTCCAGGCAAAGGTAAAAGCAACATTACCTCCTGACCCACCGAAAACTCCCGAAGCTTCACCTTGGCGTCATACTGGTGCTTCATGACCGCCTGTGCATTAACCAAGTTATTACCTGCCGCTGCCATGCAACCTATAAGTCTCTCCCGGCTCTCAAGGACATATTTAAGTACAGACCCCGGCTTCTCTTCGCCCTCCCAGATCTCTTTCACCATACTTAAAGGTCCTCTCACATTATGGCCAAAGACTAGCTGATTTGGACTGAACCCCAGGCTCTCTCCTGGGACTTCACGTGCAGCGAACAGAACATACGGCAGACCCAAATCCCAATCAGTGTCATGTTCTGCACAGTAACAGCGTAGCATACTCTTCAGGGTCGAGTGCCACCGCTCCAAGACTCCCTGACTCTCGGGATGGTAGGCTGACGACACTACAGAACATATACCGTGCAACTGAAGGGTTTGCTTGAAGAATTTGGATGTAAAATTGCTCCCCTGGTCTGACTGCACCTCACGTGGAAATCCATAACGGGAACAGAACAATAATAAGTTTTTAACAACTGCCTTTGCCGAGCCGTTTCTCATGGGGTATGCGTCCGGGTATCTCGTAGCCACATCCATGATTGTCAACAGGAATTTATTGCCACTACTAGTAGGCGGGAAAGGGCCAACCAAATCTACTACAACTTTGCTGAACGGAGGCCCGGTGACAGGTATGGGAAACAAAGGTGCCTTCGGGATTGTCTGGTTAGGCTTCCCCGTTGTCTGGCAGGTCGCACACCCAGCCACCCATGCACAGACATCAGCCTTGACCCCTGGCCACCAGAAAAACCTGCCCAATGCCGCCAATGTTTTTGTTACCCCCAAATGACCCGCCACCGGCACATCGTGCGCCAGACACAATAAGGACTCTCTATACTTATTTGGAACAACCACCTGGTCTACTACCCTCGCACCGCCCTCCCACTTCGATTTGGAGTCTAAAAATCTGCGGTACAATATCCTGTTGAGCCTAAAGAAATCTCCCGGCTTCGCATCCCCATCTTCCTCCAACTCTATGGCACCATTGCTATAACGAGCTAGGCTAGCGTCTTGCAGCTGCTGCTCACTAATGTCCCCGGGCGTCAATGCATCAAGATGGTTTTGTAATAAGACATTACCCCGGCTAGTAGGCTCTACTGCCTTAGTGGCTCTCGCTACAGCTCTTGCCTCACGCGAAGTCTTACCCAACTCTGCCTTCTTACACACCATCTCGGGGCCAGAGTCAACTCCCGTGTTTATTATAGGTCCAAGTACCGAATCACCGAGAAGTGCAGCAGAATCAATGTCCCTTTTCCTGCCCTTAGCAACCTTCTCCTGATCCTTCCTCCACTGTCCCCGAGGTTGAGTGCTAGGCTGTGCAGGAGCCGCAGAGCGAGATCGGGTTACCACACAGGCCATCTCATCCTGTTGGCACCTCCCAACCCATTCCCGATTCTCACCATCCACGTCGGCCGCCCTCTCGGCAACGACTAAGGGTGGAGTCCCGGAAGTGGGCACCGCAAAGTCGTTGCCGAGAAGAAGGTCGACGCCCTCAACTGGCAAACACTCAACGATCCCTACATCCAGCTCCCTGCACACCTCTCCCACTCTCAACTCCAACCTCACAAGTGGGTATGACCTCGTAGCATTTATACCCTGCACCACAACAACTCTGGCCGCATTTATCGGTTTCCCTGTGAAGTTCCTCAACAAAGTTTGCGAAGCCCCCGTATCCCTCAGCAAGTCAACCCTCCGTAGTTCACTCCCCCAGCTCCCAAACCCGTGTCCCCGATGGCTACAGAAAGTGTCCCGGACAGGTGTCGAGCCTTCCGTACGCTTCTTTACCGCGTGTGCCTCAGCTGCTGACAACCTACCCCGGGCAGTTGCTGCAGCCTTCAGAGACACACCGATACTGTGAACCAATGACACCGGCTTAGCGGGAGTGTTACTAGGGCACTCACGTGAATAATGGCCTAGCTTCTGACATTTGTAACATTTCACATCCCCAATGGGCTTCTTCCCTTGTGCGGGCGAAGAAGGGGCCTGACTTTTAGTAAACGGGAGAGGCTTGTGTTTGTAGGTGTTATTAGGTGCAATGCTTTTAGTGTGGTTATGTGTGTCATAGGATTTGTTATTATCGAAAACTCTGGTGGGTGGGGTATAGCGCCCCTTCTGCCCTGACTCAGCCCTCTGAGCGGCACCGCAACCACGAATCAATGATAATCTGAGGTCTGCCATCTTGGCAGCCTCCTCTACTGTCTTGGGACATTTTTCCTTAATGTTCAGCGTTAGATCGGTTCCAGTACATTTGTAAAACTGTTCCAGATAGAAAAGTTGCTTAATTTCCTCAGCCGACTCTGCGTGCTCGGACCGAAACCAGTTATTACATGCATCTGTTAAGTCCCATGCGTGCTCCATAAAACTGACGTCGCTCTTCTTATTCACGCCACGGAACTTCAATCTATAAGTTTCGGGTTTGCAGTTCGTAGGCCCGGAGCACAGCCTCCTTCACCAGTCCATACACGACACTCTCGTCCAGTGACAGTGCATCGTAGGCTTTCAACCCCTTACCCACTAGACGTGATGAAACTAATGCTGCCCATTTAACCTCCGGCCAGTCATACTCACGACACTTCTTTTCGAAACGAGCAAAAACTCAGTCACTGCTGTCTCATCAAATGCGGGTACTAACTTAATTAAATGCGAAAGTGAGTCTGTAACCCGGTGCCCACCACCGAGATGACGCCCCGTGGTCTCTACTCTAGACTTCTCGACATCCATTTCAGCCTGGTACCTGGTTGCATCCTGATTGGCTTGGATTCTAGCAACCTCTATGCGTTCTATACTAGCCTGTTGTATCTGAGTCTCCTGCAGCTTAATCCGTTCTATATACTAGCCTGTTGACTCTCTCGCAACTTAAGCTTAGCTAGTTCTAGCTGAAATAACATCTCAGGAGACAGGCCTGGGGGGGGAGAGCACAAAATGGGGGATCCACACCGAGACGTGTTTACGGGTAAGCCAGCTTGCCATTGAGAACCCTCCTGCTGCATCGTGCTAAGACTCGCTGGCTGAGGGCCCAGCTCAGGGGTAGAGTGGAATGGAGGCTTGGAGGGAACCCCCCAAGACCCCACTCCACCCACCGCCCCATCGCCATCACCCAACAAACATGCCACCAAATTCTTCTTGGGCCAACTGTCAGGACAGTCCCGCCCCAAAACCGTGGCTAAACAGCGAAGACCGTAACAATCAATAGCCTGCAGGCGCTGTTCGGTCAAAGGTGTCTGCAAAAATGCCCGGGCATCCCTCTCTCCACTTATAACACTCCCCTCCCTAAATATCTGCTGTACTTGCTGGTCACTAGGCTGTACCGTGTTATCCTCCCCCGTAAATGATGAGTCATTAGACATAGTGCTGGTTATACAATTGCTGTTCATAACAAAAAAAAGTGCTTATTACTAATTGCAGTCTCGACTCACAAAATGTTAAAGATGCTTGAATGACTCTACTCTAGACACCTAACGAAACAATCTGCAAGTCCACCAATACAATAATGACACAATAAAAATTCCTCCAATATGCAAGAAAATTCTAGCCAGCTCTACTAGGTAGCATAGAATAGTTCTCCAAAAAACATGTGATAGGATACTACTGAATCTTGTGCAAGGTCGCCATTTTGTTACGGCTGGATCGGCAATACATATTCGGGATTCTTGATCGTAGGACAGAAATGGCTTAAGTGACAACGACACGCTCGATTCCAGTCCCAAATACTATATGCTCCAGACAACAAAAGCACCAACGCCCTACAGAGTTATCGTCTACGGTAACGAGGTACCTTAACTCGGCGAAAGTGTACAACAGGGGTAGGCTATGAGGCTAAACTCCCTCAGACATTTATAGGTTACGTTATTACTAAAGAAATGCAATACTCAAGAAACTACGTTAATATTAAGCCTCTAATAATGTAGAATAAAAGCAGGCTAAAGGTATGACAGTGAAATGCTAAATGACAAATGTACACGCCTACTTGAAAGCGCGTGCACTACACTAACTGTCCCTACTAACATGCACTAGCATGTAGCATACAAGATGTTCATGATCCAGTAGATACCTAATAATACACATGGGAGGAACATAAATAGTAGTCACTTATTATAATAATAAATCTATACTTGGAATAACTAAAAGGTTGCAGGCAACAGTACTGCGCCGGTAGCCTACTACCGCATAGGCTACTTCGCTTCTCTCACTCTGTCTCCCCTCCGAGTCCGTATGCGCCCTACGCAACAGAACTCCGGACACAGCAGCAAAACGACAGTGCAGTTAATTGATACATGAAAGTATTAATAGTGTTGTCTTGTGTGTGAGTAATGTGTATTGTAAAGTGTTATAGATATATACTTAAAGAGAGCTGCAATGCATAGTAAAATAACGATATATCCCACTCATCATCCCCATGTGTTCTAGCTAGCAGGCCAAGTCACAGGAACAACGAGTCCCAGCACCGAAAGCGAGAACCCAGGAGAAGACTGTAGAGAACACAAGGACAGATAAATTACGTTACTCTACTATACCGGCACTACGAGCGAGCTGTAGTCTCGGGTGCTACACTCGCTCCTGGCTCGGTATGCAAATCAAGGCTAAGTCCTCGTCCCTCTACAGACAACTCCTGGGCATGGTCGGGCTCTTACACATGGCACCAGTCTAGTCACAAATGGGATGATGAGCGGGGCATATAACTCGTGAACATGTAGAACGTTCACCAACTATCCTCATCAAGAAGATCGCTGTTCACATTAACCCCTTAAATCTAATACATGTAAATATATGCTTGTCCTAAGAGTAATACGAGAGGTGAGTGCTGAAACTCCTTTAGGACCTCAAGGGAAGGTTATGCATTTAAATAGAGAGAAGAATGAAATGAGAGTAATGTCGTCAGAGAGAAAGAGTGCAACCGTGAGAAGTGGGGAGAGAGAGAGCAAGGGATGTTAGAATCTCAAAGGTTCTAGGCAACCTGATCATAGTACACACAGCCAACCTCCAGGCAGTGTGCTGTACGACAACATGGGCCCAGCCCAGGCAGGCAACAATGGACTACCAACCCTATCGCGCCTAGCTATAAGGGCAAGGCTGCCAACCAGTCCATACGTCTGGCAACCACCCGGCCGGCAGCGCGGTGTGTTGCTACCCTCTTGCTCTGAAGCCCAACTCACTCTCTCTCTCTGAATTCCCATTATCCTATCTATCAACTTCTCTATTGATACTACATATTAAATGGAAGGTCTCGACATGGCTTAAAACAAAACCCACCACTGGTTAGCACATGACGAGACCTTTGCAGAGATACAAAGAACATAGTTATAAGTTGTCACACTCAATATACATAGCGGCTGACGGTAGCCAGATCACGGGCGGTACAGTGGAGTACCAAGGAGTACAATCAGGTTGCATTGCCCAGCACTGGGGTGCGTCACAATATATATATATAGTTATATATATATATATATATATATATATATATATGCATATATAGTTTGTAAGGCCATACTGCCTAGTAAGGACCTTGTGGTCTGTGTATCTATGTAGCTCTATGTAGCTCTCTCTCTCTCTCTAAATGATCCTAGCTGTTCGTATTACTCGTTCCATTCCCTCCACCATTATCCGGCTCATTTTGTTACCATTCCCTCTGTTCTGTCTCCTCATTTTGTTACCATTCCCTCTGTTCTTATTTCTCACCCCATTCCCTCCACCATTATCTCCCTCAGTTTGTTACCATTCCCTCTGTTATCTCTCTCTCTCTCTCTCTTTCTCGCTCTCGCTCTCGCTCTCTCTCTCTCTCTCTCTCTCTCTCTCCAAATGATGCTAGCTGTTCTTAATTCTCACCCCCTTCCCTCCACCATTATCCGTCTCATTTTGTTACCATTCCCTCTGTCTGTCTGTTCTGTGTGTCTGTCTGTTATGTGTTTCTGTCTATCTGTCTGTTCTGTGTGTGTGTCTGTTATGTGTGTCTGTCTGTTCTGTGTGTGTGTCTGTTATGTGTGTCTGTCTGTCTGTCTGTTCTGTGTGTCTGTCTGTCTGTCTGTTCTGTGTGTCTGTCTGTCTGTTCTGTGTGTCTGTCTGTCTGTTCTGTGTGTCTGTCTGTTATGTGTTTCTGTCTGTCTGTCTGTTATGTGTGTCAGTCTGTTATGTGTTTCTGTATGTCTGTCTGTCTGTTATGTGTTTCTGTCTGTCTGTCTGGCTGTTATGTACAAAGTACAAAGGAGTACAAAGGAAATCAAGCAACAACAGATCTAGTGACCCTTCTAGGCTGCTTGTCCTCCAAAACACTGAGGATCAAGTGTCCAAACAGTGGTTTAGAGTGGGTAAGGAAAAATTGGAAAGGGAACTACTGCCCTGCCACTAACGTGGCAGGACTAGGAAGTTAGTAGGGGACATATGAGTTAGTAACTGAGGGGAGGATAAAATAAAGTTATTCATTTACAAACGCAGTCAGTCGCGGGTTTGATGCGAGATATTTGTCTAGGCGGAATTTAAATGAATCAACGGTGCTGCAGTCTATAACGTCTCGGGAAGCCCATTCCACAAGTTGACAACTCGATTGAAGAAGAAATTCTTAGATTCGTGTGAGTTAAAAGATTTACCAATAATTTTGCAACCGTTTCCCAGCGTGTAATTAGATTGGTCGATAGTGAAGTACTTACTACAGTTCATATTGTCGATGCCTTTGATGATTTTGAACACTTGAATTAAGTCACCTCTTAATCTGCGCTGGGTTAAAGGAAATAGATGTAATTCTCTAAGACGCTCTTCGTATGGTTTGTTCTTTAGGCTAGGTATAATTTTGGTAACTCTACGTTGAACTCGTTCTAGCTTGTTTATGTCTTTTTGGTAATAAGGGCACCAGCATTGAACGCAGTATTCCAGAAGAGGGCGGACTAAGGAATTGTAAAGGGTTAGGATTACGTCTTTGGATTTATGCTCAAATGATCTGCCTATAAAGCCATTATTTTGTTTGTCTTCTAACAACTTCTGAACATTGTTGACTCGGTTTTAGGTTACTCGATATTGTTACTCCCAGATCGGTTTCTCTGTTTACATTCTTAAGCTGAGTGCCATTCATCGAATAGTTTGCTTTCTCATTTAGGTATCCGATATGTAGTACTTTACATTTATCCGCATTGAAACTCATTTGCCATTTGGGCCCAATGTGACAATTTATCTAGATTGTGTTGCATATCGTCAACTTGATCTTTTGAGAGTACGCTATTTGCAATTTTTGTATCGTCAGCAAATTTTGAGATTGTACAGGTGAGACCCTCATCTATGTCGTTGATGTAAATTAGAAAGAGAATTGGTCCTAGTACCGATCCCTGGGATACCCCGCTACTTACATTGGACCATTTAGATGCCTTACCGTTTATGACTACTCTTTGCTTTCTGTTGCTGAGCCAATTTTCTATCCATTTCAACACACCGTCTTGTATTCCATGCGCTTTTAGTTTTAGCAGTAAACGTTTGTGGGGAACTTTATCAAAGGCCTTTTTAAAATCAAGGTATATAATATCGTATACAGCTTTACTCTCATCGTAGAGGTTGAGGATATCGTGGAAGAAGTCTAAGAGGTTTGTTAAACAGGAACGTTTTTTACGAAAGCCGTGTTGAGTATCTTTAAGTATGTTATTTTCCTCTAAGTGATTTACGAGTCTGTCTCTTATGACCGTTTCTAGAATTTTACATACAACTGAGGTTAAGCTAATTGGACGATAGTTACTGGGTAGGGATTTGCTGCCTTTTTTTAATATCGGTGTTACGTTGGCTATCTTCCTCTGATCAGGCATAGTTCCAGACTGCAAGGATTTATTGAATAGTAATGTCAGTGGTTTGGAGAGCTCATCCTTAGCTTCCTTTAGAACTCTAGGCGAGATTGTATCAGGTCCAGGCGTTTTATTTACCTTGAGTTTATCTAAACAATTCAATACTTCTCTCTCTGTAACGGTGATATTGCTTAGAACATCTGAATTATCAATCTGAATCGGCGATGGTGTAGGGATATCACTGAGGTCTTCTGTTGTAAAAACTGATGCAAAGAAGGTATTGAGGGCATTACTCATTTGTACTTCGTCTTTGGTGTATTCTCCATTTTCATCGACTAACGGTCCAACAGTTGAAGTAACTACTTTTTTCTTTCTGATATAACTATAGAATTCTTTCGGGTTTGTTTTACTTTAATTCGCAATATGTAACTCTAGGGTCTTTTTACTTTGCTTAATTAACTTTTTGGCTTTGCGTCGTAGCTCTACAAATTTCACCCGTTCTTCGTCATTTTGTGAGGATTTTAATCTATCATTAGCAAATTTTTTAGCAAGCAGGCAGTTTGAAATATCTTTATTCCACCATTTGGGCTTATTATTATGGCCTGGACGCCGTATTTTCGATGGTATGCAGTCTTGCATCTGTCTGTCTCTCTATCTATCTCCTATCTCTGTCTCTCTCTCTTTCTGTCTGTATGTCTGTCTGTTCTTTGTGTCTGTCTGTTATGTGTTTCTGTCTGTCTGTCTGGTCTGTCTGTCTGGTATGTGTGTCTGTCTGTCTCTCTATCTATCTATCTATCTATCGCTGTCTATGTTTCTCTCTCTCTGTCTGCATGTCTATCTCTCTGTCTGTCCTCGTCTCCACCTCTTAACCTCAAAGATTATTATATGCAACCCATTAAGGGGAGATGGGCGTATTTATTTGTTTATTGTTTTATTTATGTGTTGTATTATTTTGTTAGTTTCCTCCCTAGACCTCCACCAACCTATAAAAAACACTCCCTAGACCTCCACCACACTTTAAAAAACACTCCCTAGACCTCCACCACACTTTAAAAAACACTCCCTAGACCTCCACCAACCTGTAAAAAAACTCCCTAGACCTCCACCAACCTGTAAAAAAACACTCCCTAGACCTCCACCAACCTATAAAAAACACTCCCTAGACCTCCACCAACCTGTAAAAAACACTCCCTAGACCTCCACCACACTTTAAAAAACGCTCCCTAGACCTCCACCACACTTTAAAAAACGCTCCCTAGACCTCCACCACACTTTAAAAAACACTCCCTTGACCTCCACCAACCTGTATAAAAACGCTCCCTAGACCTCCACCACACTTTTAAAAAACGCTCCCTAGACCTCCACCACACTTTTAAAACGCTCCCTAGACCTCCACCAACCTGTAAAAAACACTCCCTAGACCTCCACCAACCTGTAAAAAACACTCCCTAGACCTCCACCAACCTGTAAAAAACACTCCCTAGACCTAAATGGCACGAATGGTCCTAATATTGACAAATAAATGGGGCATAAAGTCTTAAACTCGCCAAATCAATGGGCTGAACGTCTTAAAATCTAAAAACCAATGGGGCAAATCATGAGGGAGAAGAGGGCCAGAAAAAGCAGCCCATCCCCCTTCACCACCATGATCTCTTTGATATTTTGTTCTTGCTAACGTTAGGGTTTGGATTCGAACCTGGGTTACCGCATACAGATCTTTGAGTCTAACCAGTACACCACCACGACAGTTAAAGGTTAAGTAAATGACTACGATTGTATATCCGTGTATCGAATACTGGATAGCAATCTAATCATGTACTCAAAACCAACTGAGGGATCATTATAAAACAGTTGTATTGTTTCACTAATTGTGGTCCCAATATTTAGAATATACTTATTTAAGGGGGGATGTGCGTATATATTTAAGGGGGGATGTGCGTATATATTTGCTCATTTATGTATATTTTTTATTATTTTTCTAGTTTCCTCCCTAGACCTCCATCAAACTTACAAAAACATCCATTAGATCCCCTTTCTAGATTAATTTGTACATTTTTTTGGTAGACAAATTTCCCAGCCAATGGCCGCTTCTTCCAAAATTACAGGCTCACTATCGTTCACCAGGAAGAAAATCGAATCTAAATAGCACGACAGATCTTAAAATTGACAAAGAAATGAGTCAAAAGGTCTCAAAATCGACAAACTAATGGGACAAACGTCTTAAAATCTGAAAACTAATGGGGTTAAACATGAGGGAGAAGGGTGACCTAAATACGCGACCCATCTTCCCATTATCCTTTAACTATATTCATGTAATTCTCTTCTTCCTCTATCTCTCATCATTCTTGATATAAACACCATATGAGGAGGACCACTTTATTGACAACGTTTCGCACAGCTTATTAAGGGGAGATTTCCACTTGAGGGATATTTTTCTGAACCCCTTTCTCCCTCATGTTTAGCCCCATTGTTTTTGAGATTTTAAGACGTTCGCCCCATTAGTTTGGCGATTTTAAGAACTTTCGCCCCATTTCTGTCAATTTTAAGACCTTTCGTGCCACTTAGGTATCGATTTTTTCCAGGCGAGCGATAGCGAACCTGTAATTTACGAATTACCGGCCTTCGGTCGGGACATTTTTCTACCGAAAAATGTACAAATTTATCTTGAAAGGGGGTCAAGGGGGTGACATTTTAAGATTGCTGGAGGAGTAGGAAACAAACTAAAAACCTCCCCTTAAGGTATAATTTTTCTTCTCATCCTCCAAGTCTTCTTCCTCTTAATTTTCCCCTCACCCCCTTCTCTTCATATTCCTTCGTCTGTGCTATCCTTTCCTTCCACTGTCCCTTACTTTCGGATTAGCTATCTCTACTGGAATTAAGTCCTAACCACCTCGCTGGGATCGTAAAGTCTGTGTGGTCAGTGTAGCCTATATATGTAAATCTATGTAAATCTCTCTCTCTTCTTTCCACTACTCTTTCTACTCCTGCTACTACTCTTTCCACTACTCTACTCTTTCCACTACATATTCTACTACTCTACTAGCCTAGCCAAATCGTATAATATAACCGTAAGAATTTAGAGCACCACACAAAGACACAAAGGGTAAAATATAACTACATATAGGGAGGCGCCGGTAGAAAGGGTTTATGACTTTCCGACCTACTCTTAAATCTTCCTTTTCTTTCTACTATTCTTCTTCTTCTTCTTCTTCTTCTTCTTCTTCTTCTTCTTCTTCTTCTTCTTCTTCTTCTGTTTTTTCTTCTTCTCTTCTTCTTCTTCTTCTTCTTCTTCGTCTTCTTCTTTTCTCTTCTTCTTCTTCTTCTTCTTCTTCTTCTTCTTCTTTGACTTATGCTTCTTCTTCTTTTCTTCTTCTTCTTCTTTCTTCTTCTCTTCTTCTATTTTCTTCTTTCCTCTTCTTCTTTTTCTTCTTCTTCTTCTTCCTTTTTCTTCTTCTTCTTATTCCCTTTTTTCTTCTTCTTCTTCTTTTTTCTTCTTCTTCTTCTTCTTCTTCTCTATCTTCTTCTTCATCTTCTTCTTCTTCTTCTTCTTCTTCTTCTTCTTTCTTCTTCTTCTTCTTGTTTTCTTCTTCTTCGTCTTCTTCTTCTTCTTCTTCTTCTTCTTCTGCTCTTTTTTCATATTCTGTTCTTACTTTTGTTATGTTCCTCCCCCTCTTTCTCTTCTTCCATCTTCCCTCCCTTTTCTTTTCTTTCTACTATCCTTCTTCTTCTTTCGTATTCTGTTCTTACTGGTTTCATTTTATTCCCCATCTTTCTCTCTTTCTCTTCTTCGCCTCCTCTGCTTTCTTCCTCTTCCTTCTTCTACCTTCGTGTTTTGTTCTTACTTTGTTCCTATTTCTCCCCATCCTTCTCTCTTTATCTGCTCTCCTATCCTTCTTTCTCTTCTATCCTTCTTTCTCCTTTTCTTTAATAACGATTCTTTCGTATTCTGTGTTTCCTTTATTCATGTTCCTCCCCATCCTTCAAGTTCTGTCTACCCCTTCTTTCAATCCTCCCCATCCTTCAAGTTCTGTCTTCCCCTTCTTTCAATCCTCCCCATCCTTCAAGTTCTCTCTTCCCCTTCTTTCAATCCTCCCCATCCTTCAAGTTCTGTCTTCCCCTTCTCCCTCCCCATCCTTCAAGTTCTCTCTTCCCCTTCTTTCAATCCTCCCCATCCTTCAAGTTCTGTCTTCCCCTTCTTTCAATCCTCCCCATCCTTCAAGTTCTCTTTTCTCCTTCTCCTCCCTTCAAGTTATCTCTTCCCCTTCTTTTCAATCCTCCCCATCCTTCAAGTTCTGGTCTTCCATCTTTCAATCTCCCCATCCTTCAAGTTCTCCTCTTCCTCTTTCAATCCTCCCCATCCTTCAAGTTCTCTCTTCCCCTTCTTGCAATCCTCCCATCCTTTCAAGTTCTGTCTTCCCCTTCTTTCAAATCCTCCCCATCCTTCAAGTTCTGTCTTCCCCTTCTTTCAATCCTCCCCATCCTTCAAGTTCTCTCTTCCCCTTCTTTCAATCCTCCCCATCCTTCAAGTTCTGTCTTCCCCTTCTTTCAATCCTCCCCATCCTTCAAGTTCTGTCTTCCCCTTCTTTCAATCCTCCCCATCCTTCAAGTTCTCTCTTCCCCTTCTTTCAATCCTCCTTCTCCTCACTCTCTTCCTCCCAACTTAATCACAACTTCCACACGTCCATGAGCCTCAAGCGATAATCACACACGTGCACATTTATAAAAGAGTTAATATAATTATGTAATTAAAAGTTAAATCGGGAGCTTCCAAAGGGTTGTGCTTGATTTTTGGTCTATATAGTTATTTACTAGACCTAGACTTCCATCAATCTTTAAAAATTACCCCCTAGACCCCCTTTCAAGATAAATTTGTACATTTTTCGGCCGGTTCCTTCTAAAATTGCACCTAAATGGCACGAAAGGTCTTAATATTGACTAAGAAATGGGGCGAAAGGTATCAAAATCGTCAAAATAATGGAACGAACGTCTTAAAATCTCAAAAACTAATATGCTAAACATGAGGAGAAGGGGGACCAGAAATATCAGCCCACCCTTCCAAGCTTAATCATAACTTCTGCACGTTCATCAGCCCCAAGCGATAATCACACCGTCACATTTATATAAAGTTAATACAATTAGGTAATTAAAAGTTAAACCGGGAGCTTCCAAAGGGTTGAATATTTAAGGGGGTAGTGCTTGCTT
>CM064535.1:350884-370884 GCA_032716605.1 Paralithodes platypus
GTTTGGGCTGCAGAGTGACAGGAGAAGTCCACCGTACTACCCCCTTCTCGATCAAGCCTCTCGCCAGCATATACTCCAG
Organism: Paralithodes platypus; assembly: GCA_032716605.1. NCBI lineage: Eukaryota > Metazoa > Arthropoda > Malacostraca > Decapoda > Lithodidae > Paralithodes > Paralithodes platypus. The sequence goes on from CM064535.1 coordinate 350,964, forward strand.
CTCATCCCTGAGCGCTGGGAGTTTAATGGGTGGCACCCGATAAGGTATCTACTTGAAGGGGGGGTGCTCTCCTACATCGACATCATGCACTGCTTGAGTAGTGAGGCCTGGGTGCTCGGCAAATACAGTGGGGTATGAATCGAACAGGCGCTGCACTGCCACCTGCTGTTCCTCCGGCAGGTGCGCCAGAGCATCATGCGCACATTGGCTCGAATTCCCCGCCCACTGATTAGCGGAGACATGACAATCCCAGTTATCATCCACCTGATCATTGCTGCCCCCCTCTCCTTCTCCACCATGACCGCAGCAGGTCAACACAGGGACAGCTAGTGACTCAGGTGGGCGCCTCACATACTCCTTCAACAAATTAATGTGGCATAGTTGGTTACGCTTCTTCCGGTCTGGAGTGGCAACGAGGTAATCTAGATCGGAGATCTTTGACACCACCCGATAAGGCCCAGCGTACTTGGCAGCCAGAGGATGACCTGACAAAGGCAACAGGACCAACACCTCTTGACCTACCTGAAACTCCCGGAGTTTCGCCTTAGTATCGTACCTGTCCTTCATACGGGCCTGCGAACTCACCAAATTACGCCCGGCCAGCTCCAGACTTCTAAGCATTCTCTCTCTGCACTCGAGGACGTATCTCAACATAGAACATGGCTTAGCGGTACCCTCCCAAATCTCCTTCACCATGTGGAGAGGGCCCCTCACCTGATGCCCGAAAACAAGCTCATTCGGACTGAAACCGAGACTCTCTCCAGGTACTTCTCTTGCCGCGAACAAAACATACGGCAGACCAAGGTCCCAATCCTTTCCGTTCTCTGCGCAGTAACATCGAAGCATGCTTTTCAGCGTGGCGTGCCACCTCTCCAACACCCCTTGACTCTCCGGGTGATACGCAGAAGAGACGACAGTGCTGATGCCATGCTGAATCGTAGTTTGTTTGAACAGATTAGATGTAAAATTAGAACCTTGGTCCGATTGCACCTCCTGCGGGTAACCATACCGCGAGCAATACAAGAGCAGGTTCCGGACAACAGTTTTCGCCGTGCCATTTCTCATTGGATATGCATCAGGATAACGAGTGGCCATATCCATGATAGTTAATAGAAATTTATTACCGGCACTAGTAGGGGGTAGGGGTCCGACCATATCAATGATGACCTTACTGAAGGGCGGTCCACTGACAGGAATGGGGTGCATCGGGGCTCTCGGAATTGTTTGGTTAGGTTTTCCAACCCTCTGGCACGTATGACACCTTGCTATCCAGGTTACCACCTGCCCCTTCAACCCCGGCCACCAAAACAATTTTTCTAAAGCCGCTACCGTTTTTCTCACCCCTAGATGTTCTGCCAGTGGTATGTCATGCGCCAACCTCAGTAGGCTATCCCTGCACTCCCGTGGCACCACCAACTGGTCCACTACTCCGGACCCCTCTTGCCAACTACGTTTAGGGTCTTGAAAACGCCTATAGAGGATGCCTTCCAAATAAAAAAAATCTCCTGGCTGTGCATCGCCGTCCTCGTCGAGCTCTACAGCTCCATTAGCACACGTTTGGAGCTCAGGGTCCTCTAGTTGCAACCGACGTATATCTGAGGGTGCCAAGCGATCTAACTGCTCCCGGAGCAATGCATGACCTTCCCCGATACTGGGCTGCTCCATCTGTCTCTCTCGATGTACATAACGTTGCTGTCATGGAGACTCGTCATGCCCAGCCTCGTCACTCTCGATGACAGGCCCAGGGGCTACTCCAGAATTAAGTAATGGTGCTAATACTGAATCACCCAGGAGAGCCGCCGAGTCAAAACTCTTAAAACCAACTCCAGCTTTAGCCTCCTCCTGTTGATCGTTCCTCCGCTGGTCTGAAGAAGGAGGACTAGGCTGTGACACTTTAGCTGCCCTAGCTCGGGTGACAACACACGCCATGGGTTGTGTCTGGCACCGCTCGACCCACTCTTGCTCTTCCCTACTCACGTCGGCCGGCCTCTCGGCAACGACTAAGGGTAGAACCTCAGAAGCGGGCATTGCAAAGTCGTTGCCGAGAAGAAGGTCGACGCCCTCCACTGGCAGTTCCTCCACAATCCCGACATCCAATTCACGTGCCACACCATCCACCTCCAACTACAACCGCACCAGCGGGTATGACCGAGTTGCATTAATACCCTGCACCACTACCACTCGAGCCGCGTTTATAGGGTAGCCAGTCAAGTTTTTCATCAGAGTCTGGGAAGCACCTGTATCACGCAAGACCTCTACTCCATACTTGCGCCCCGCCCACATCACGCAACCCCGCCCTCTATGGTCGCAAAAAACATCCTGAGCAGGGTTCGAGCCTCCCAGGTGCTTCTGCATTGGCTGTGCCTCAGCCTCTGACGAACTGCCCCGGGCAAACTCAGACGACTTCGGAGACACACCAATGTTGCAGGCCAAAGACACAGCTGCTGTAGGTGGTTTGCCAGGACAGACTCTTGCAAAGTGCCCCTTTTTATGACAATGATAACACTCCAACTCCCCTTTGGGCTTCCCTTGGTACTGGGAAGGCCCCGGCCCCTTCTTATACGGGACGGTGCTAGTCTTGTGGTCAGTCTTGGTATCATGGCTCTTGTACTTGTTTGCATAAGGTATACCACCACCTCCTTGAGTTCCTCATAGATAATACAAGACTTTATAGGCAATGCATCATAAGCCTTGAGTCCCTTGCCCACAAGTCTAGAGGAAACAAGGGCTGCCCACTTCTCCCCAGGCCACTGGTGTTCCTGGCACTTCTTCTCGAATCTCATGAAAAATTCGGTGACACCCGACTCATCAAATACCGGGACTAGCTTCAACAGGTGCGACAAAGACTGATCATGCCCACGATTCCCACCACCGAGACGTTGCCCTGTCGTTTCCACCCGAGTCTTCTCAAGATCGATATCTGCACGGTACCTGGTAGACTCAGCCTCCGACTCAGATTTTATTCTCGCAAGTTCGAGATCAGTCTGTTGTTTAGCCTTAGCGAGTTCGAGATCCGTCTGTTGTTTAGCCTTAGCGAGTTCGAGATCCGTCTGTTGTTTAGCCTTAGCGAGTTCGAGATCAGCCTGTCGCTGCTGGTTAGCCATCTCAAGCTGGAAGAGCATTTCTGTAGTGAAACCTTGAGGAGGAGGTGCAACTATTGGAGGCCCACCCAGCGATCCTAAACCACGCTGCCAGCGGCTATCGGCCTGCGGGAACGTACTAAACTCCGGCATCCTAGAGGTCCCGATGGGAGTAGAGTGGAGGGGGGGCTCGAGCAGAAGTCCCCGAGCACCCTCTCCACCCTGGACCTCACTAGCATCCCCCAGTACGCAAGCCCTCAAATCGTTCTTCTTGATGCCATGAGCCACCTTAAGCCCCATGAGGGGAGCCAAACACTGTAGACCATACTTGCTAATTCCCTCTAGTCGATCAGCTGTTATAGGGACCTCCAAAAACTTCTTTGCGGCCTCCTCACTAGTTACTAATCCCCCTGGCATCTGCCCATCAGAGCCTGCATCATTCCCTGAACTCTCAGTATGATCTGATTCGTCTCCCATTGTGTCCACCAAAAATTCTCACGTTTATAAAAAAAGAAGAAGTACCCAAGCTCCTATGTAGCACTATTCACTTGCCAAAAATGTCTGAAGACTCTCAAGTGCTATACTACTTTGCCAAAAAAAATTAAACGTGCCCACTATATTCCTCAATAAAACAAATGACCACAACAATCCTGCAATTATCTCTTAGTTCACAAGATCCTGAGCTAGGTCGCCATTTGTTACGATCCAGGTTCTCAAAGACACAGGGGTCTTCAACATTAGACTAGATAATGGCAAAAAGCAACAACGGTAACACTAGATCCAACCCCTGCCTTAAACACTGGAAAACAAAACACCATTACCGCCCTGAGTCGTGCCTGGACAACGAGGTATCCTATGACTCGGTAACTGGTGCACACACACTAGGCCGACGCTCAATGAAACAGCCTATTCTCAAACAGTAAAAGATTACTCGATTATGTTACACAAAGAAAAGATAGTTAACGTGATTAATTAACGTTACGGTAGATACACAAATAACTGGCGCTCCTGTATTAAAGAAAGTGCAATGCTAGTCCTGCAACATCAACTGGAAACTTCTGAAATAAGTCTGATGCTGGGAAGATGTTCGAAAAGAATCTTGAACAATTATAATGCAGAATACGGGTCACAATAAATGCTAGGACATATAGTAATAATATGCAGGCGAATAATAAAGACTGCGCAAAGGTAGTAATGCTCGACAACTAAAGAAATGCTTCGTGACACAACGCAACAGCCTACTCGGGTTGTGCAACTCAACAACAACCTCGGTTCAAAAGTGCAGTGAATAATAATGCTGCATACATATAATAATGGGGCTTATCTCTAACCAGTGTCTGCTCAGTTAATAAAGTCTAGCTGGGGTATCAAGGCAGGGCAACAATGGGCGAGCATGCGGCTCGTAGCCTAACGTTGTCCGAGGGTGGTATAATGAAGATTACGTTATATGACGGGGATGCTCTCTTGATAAATCTAGGTCTCTAGTACCTAGCTCTATCCTGGCGACCCCTCAGAAGTCAACACAAAGAGGCAGCACTATGTTGTGAGGGATAGGCTATGGCCCTCTCACACCACAGCGCTGTGCTCGCAAAGTAAACCAACCCGAAGACAACTTAGGCTCCCACAGTACCTGTCGATGTCGTGCAGAGCTTAGCTAACACTGCACACATCGGAGACAACGACACAGTAACCTTACTCCCAGTCTAGCTTTAGATAACCAAGCAGAATCACTCAACACCTTGCAAGGGAGACATATACCGGTCTACAACCTTCCCGAGAGAGGACACATACGGAAAAATCCGTCTCTCTAAACCTCAATAAAGCATAATACCTCCTTAACCTAACACATGGAAATATCTGAGAGCTTCGCGTACAATACGACTGGTCGACGGTGAACGTCTATGCTGAAACCAGAAGGGATGTTGAGTTTAATAAAGATTAGAGAATGAGAAAGGAGAAGTCGAGAGAGAGAAATAGTAAGCAAAGTCGCGAGTGTAGGGGACAGAATTGCAAAGGATGTAGGCGATACGCGTGTCAGGCAAGCTCTGAGCTGGTAAAGAACACGAGGCCGCAACGGGAAGGGACTAGTTGACCACCCGGCCGCCAACGCCGTCAGCGCCCAAGCGAGCCACGTCATAGCTCACCTCGCTGCCGGGTGTACTCCCTCACACTCTCTCGCTCGCCTCCCACACAAGCAACATTTATATTATAACGAATATAAAATATAAGGCGCGGTCACAGACCAAAACAAAGACCATTTCTAGACTGTCTGTGGCAACACGACACTAATGAAATAAAGCAGATAATTCTAGGACAACTGTAGCCTATCCCCCCATCCTGGCGAGCGCTAGCGAGCTGCAATGCCCCACGCAACCATTCTGCTAACGCCGGGAGGCGTCACAGAGGGAGGCGGCGGGGAGAGAGAATTAGGATGGGGAGTTGGCGAAGAAGAGGGATTAAAAACGAGGAAAAAAAACATAGTACAAAATATAAAAATAACAACTGTAAACTGGTGTATAGCAATGTGGATGGTTTAATATCCAAAACATTGGATATTGGTGACCTCATAAAACAAGAAAAGCCCATGATAATGTGTTTATGTGAAACAAAATTAAATAAAGATATGAGTCTGGAAGTGATGGGATGGGATAACTATAATTTGTGGAGAACAAAGGAAATCAAGCAACAACAGATCTAGTTACCCTTCTAGGCTGCTTGTCCTCCAAAACACTGAGGATCAAGTGTCCAAACAGTGGTTTAGAGTGGGTAAGGGAACATTAGAAAGGGAACTACTGCCCTGCCACTAACGTGGCAGGACTAGGAAGTTAGTAGGGGACATATGGGTTAGTAACTGAGGGGAGGATAAAATAAAGTTATTCATTTACAAACGCAGTCAGTCGCGGGTTTGATGCGAGATATTTGTCTAGGCGGAATTTAAATGAATCAACGGTGCTGCAGTCTATAACGTCTCGGGGAAGCCCATTCCACAAGTTGACAACTCGATTGAAGAAGAAATTCTTAGATTCATGTGAGTTAAAAGATTTACCAATAATTTTGCAACCGTTTCCCCGCGTGTAATTAGATTGGTCGATAGTGAAGTACTTACTACAGTTCATATTGTCGATGCCTTTGATGATTTTGAACACTTGAATTAAGTCACCTCTTAATCTGCGCTGGGTTAAGGGAAATAGATTTAATTCTCTAAGACGCTCTTCGTATGGTTTGTTCTTTAGGCTAGGTATCATTTTGGTAACTCTACGTTGAACTCGTTCTAGCTTGTTTATGTCTTTTTGGTAATAAGGACACCAGCATTGAACGCAGCATTCCAGAAGAGGGCGGACTAAGGAATTGTAAAAGGTTAGGATTACGTCTTTGGATTTATGCTCAAATGATCTGCCTATAAAGCCAATTATTTTGTTTGCCTTCTTAACAACTTCTGAACATTGTTGACTCGGTTTTAGGTTACTCGATATTGTTACTCCCAGATCGGTTTCTCTGTTTACATTCTTAAGCTGAGTGCCATTCCTCGAATAGTTTGCTTTTTCATTTAGGTATTCGATATGTAGTACTTTACATTTATCCGCATTGAAACTCATTTGCCAAATTTGGGCCCAATGTGACAATTTATCTAGATTGTGTTGCATATCGTCAACTTGATCTTTTGAGAGTACGCTATTTGCAATTTTTGTATCGTCAGCAAATTTTGAGATTGTACAGGTGAGACCCTCATCTATGTCGTTGATGTAAATTAGAAAGAGAATTGGTCCTAGTACCGATCCCTGGGGTACCCCGCTACTTACATTGGTCCATTTAGATGCCTTACCGTTTATGACTACTCTTTGCTTTCTGTCGCTGAGCCAAATTTCTATCCATTTCAACACACCGTCTTGTATTCCATGCGCTTTTAGTTTTAGCAGTAAACGTTTGTGGGGAACTTTGTCAAAGGCCTTTTGAAAATCAAGGTATATAATATCTACAGCTTTACTCTCATCGTAGAGGTTGAGGATATCGTGGAAGAAGTCTAAGAGGTTTGTTAAACAGGAACGTTTTTTACGAAAGCCGTGTTGAGTATCTTTAACCCTTCTTTAGCGGCCTATGCGGTTTATTTATATGTACCGCCCAGCGGAGTGTTTTTAGCCAAAATAGGGCTGTTTACGTGATCATTTTCATGCCTAAATAAGACCCAGAACGTAAAACAAGTATCTATCCCTGAAAGGGCATAAACAGAGCTTTCGAATGACATCATAACGATCCTTGTATGATGGATAGTTTTCTTGCAATAACCGTGCAACGCGAGTGCAAAAAGCAGGTAATTAGCCACTTTCCCCATATAATTCAGTATGTAGCGAGTGAGAGAGGGAGGAGGGAGCTGAGATTCATGTCAGTAGGTTCGCCGCGGTGGTCTGGAGCAGTCATACGCTCGCTAGTCTCCTGCCACCACTTGTCTCTCTCTCTCAGCAACATTACGTGCTGAAATTGCCACTCGACCTATGTCGAGCGCCGCCACATAGTCCAGCTTTATTAAATACGACTTATGTGGTGAGCCGCTTTTTAAGGGTTAAGTATGTTATTTTCCTCTAAGTGATTTACGAGTCTGTCTCTTATGACCGTTTCTAGCATTTTACATACAACTGAGGTTAAGCTAATTGGACGATAGTTACTGGGTAGGGATTTGCTGCCTTTTTTGAATATCGGTGTTACGTTGGCTATCTTCCACTGATCAGGCATAGTTCCAGACTGCAAGGATTTATTGAATAGTAATGTCAGTGGTTTGGAGAGCTCATCCTTAGCTTCCTTTAGAACTCTAGGCGAGATTGTATCAGGTCCAGGTGTTTTATTTACCTTGAGTTTATCTAAACAATTCAATACTTCTCTCTCTGTAATGGTGATATTGCTTAGAACATCTGAATCGGTGATGGTGTAGGGATATCACTGAGGTCTTCTGTTGTAAAAACTGATGCAAAGAAGGTATTGAGGGCATTACTCATTTGTACTTCGTCTTTGTTGTATTCTCCATTTTCATCGACTAACGGTCCAACAGTTGAAGTAACTACTTTTTTCTTTCTGATATAACTATAGAATTCTTTCGGGTTTGTTTTACTTTGATTCGCAATATGTAACTCTAGGGTCTTTTTCTATCTATCTATTGCCGGACGCCTTACTCCTCTTTACGAGGGTGGCCACACACAAAACGCCCCCAAGCAGACCTAACCCCTGTGAGAAGGACAATCCGTGCCAGTTTACTGAAGGACTTACAGGATTGACCACTCAACTTAGGGTCCATCGAACTCCGAGGCATTCTATGTATATTTTTAGCACTATTTTTCTACAGTGGTGCGCGGCTAGTCCATCCACTAACCTGCTTCACCCTTAGGTAAGCAGTACGGATTTGTATAAGGTTTACTCCCCTAGACAGGTTGCTGACCAAGGCTGACGAGTCCCATCCACCCGGATTTGTATAAGGTTGTCTCCCCTAGATGGGTTGCCGACCAAGGCTAACGAGTCCCATCCACCCGGAAGGGTCTTTTTACTTTGCTTAATTAACTTTTTGGCTTTGCGTCGTAGCTCTACAAATTTCACCCGTTCTTCGTCATTTTGTGAGGATTTTAATCTATCATTAGCAAATTTTTTAGCAAGCAGGCAGTTTGAAATATCTTTATTCCTCCATTTGGGCTTATTATTATGGCCTGGACGCCGTATTTTCGATGGTATGCAGTCTTGCACTGCTTTTAGGTAAGTGGTTTCGAATAACTTCCAAGATGTATTTATGTCGTTATTGTTAATTAAAAAGCTCCAGTCAGTTTCTTTAAACATAGCTCTAAGTTTATGAAAGTTTGCTTTCTTGAAATTAGGGACTTTTTCTATGCTACTATTTGGTTCGTTACTAGTAAAGTTTAAAGTGAAAGTTATCGTACGATGGTCGCTGTTACTGAATTCATCACCAACATTCAAATTCTCTATTAATTCTTCTTTTGTTGCAAGTACAATGTCAAGAACGTTATTACCACGGGTCGGTGTTCGAACAAATTGATAAAGCGAACTCTCTTGCAAGTTCGTATACAAGTCATGTCCGGAGTGTGAAGTAAGAGTATCGCCCCACTTGGTCACAGGTAAATTAAAGTCGCCAAAAAATACGGTATCTTGTGAGTTACTTACATCTGCAATTTGTTCATAAATTTCTCGGTCAGTTTGCACTGATTGAGCTGGAGGTCTGTATATTAATGCAAGTATTATTTTTGTACCTTTATTATTCTTTATTAGCACAAAAGATGTGTCGACGTTCACAATTTGAGGTTTTGACATGAGGGTCGGGTTAAGACTTTCTTTGATATAAAATACAATGCCACCTCCATTTTTATTTATTCAGCTTTTCTCAAACATTACATAACCGGGAAGTGAATACTCTGCTAAAAAGTCTCTATCTACTGTATTGAGCCAAGATTCTGTTATACCAATCACATCATAATTTTCAGTAAACACTAGTTCCTCTAAATCTGAAAATTTATTGCGTATGCTACGAGCGTTTGCATAGAAAACCTTTAAAGTTGCGGTTTTAGAACTCACAGAACGTTCTTTAATCAAATTTTTGGTTCTGATCGGATCTACATTTACATTCATGGCTGACATCGGTCATCGGTCGTTATCCCTGGCGGTTTTGAATTTGGGTCGTGTTGGTGGAGCTTTATCCAAATTCGCGGTTCTTGACAGATTAGCATTTAATTCCTTCGCAGGTTGCCGCCCTCGCTGTCTTCGGTCCTCCTTCCTGGTTGTCCTGTGCGGAGTCGATTTCTTCTCCGAAAATCCTTCACCGCATCGTTGAGAAGACGCCCAAAACGTGCTGCTCCCACCTGGTTCAGATGAACTCCATCGTCCGAAAACAAATAGTCATCGTAGTAGTGGAGAAGGGATAGGAAGGACAAGATGGGTGGAGGAGTATTAATCATTACACACAATAAATTAAAAGTTAAAATGATAGATTTACAATACAATATAGCAGAAATTATAGCAGTGGAGGTAATTAATGAACATAATTAAAAAACTGATATTGCGGTAGCATATATGCCACCATATACGAGGGCCTGGAAAGAGGAAGAATACCAAGGATTAAAAAAGGAGATGATCAAAACTATGGAACACTTATTTCGCAGAAACAACGAGTTAATATTGGTAGGTGATTTTAATTGTAGAGAGGTTAATTGGGAGGAGGGAGACGCAGGTAGTAATATGAGTTCTTGGGGGAATGTACTACTAGACTTGGTTACAGAAAACCTGCTAATTCAGAATATTAAGGAAAACACAAGAAGAAGGGGTAAAGATAAATCGTCTAGATTAGACTTGGTGTTTACAAGAGATCCAGATATGATTACAAATACTAAATACCTACCTCCGCTGGGAAATAGTGATCATGTGGTAATTGAAATGGAAATCCTGACGGGTTATCCAACAATGCTAGAGAGAGAAAAACATAAAGAAAGGAGATTGAACTATGGGAAAGCAGATTTTAAGCTATTAAAAAGTTGCTTCAGGGATGCAGACTGGAGTGAAATTGAACAGAAAAACAATGTTAATGATAAATACTGTGTGTTTACAAACATTTATGATGTTATTGTAAACAGGTATGTGCTAAGACAGGGAAATAAGACTGAAAAGATAAAAGACTGGTTTAATGATAAATAGGGATAAGAGAAATAAGGCATGGAACATAGCCAGAAGAAGGAGAAATGAACAGACCTGGAATACATAAGGAAGCTAAGGAACGAGTATGTCAGAATTAGTTAACAGGAAGCAAGAAATTATGAAAAAAACATTGTGGAAAAATGTGTAAGTGATCCCAAATTGTTCTACAGGTATTTCAAAAGCAAAATGAAGGTTAAGGACAAAATAATGAAGCTGAGGGAAGGAGACAATATTTATGAGGATGATGAGAAGATATGTGAGGTTATGAATAATACATTACATTCAGTTTATGCTATGGATGAAACAAATTTAGAACCAGAGATTATATACCAAAATGATGAAAAATTGGGGGATATTATCTTTCAACCAGAGGAACTACTAGAACTTATGAAGGGACTAGATGTGAGAAAATCTATGGGCCCAGACAATATAGCAGGATGGATTCTAAAAGAATGTGCGGAGGAATTGGTAAAACCTTTATATGCAATTATTAAGTACTCTATTGAAGTTGGAAAATTACCACTAGACTGGAAAAGGGCTAATGTAGTACCAATCTACAAAGGTGGGAGTAGGGAGCAGCCGCTAAACTATAGACCAGTGTCACTGACAAGTGTTGTTTGTAAAATGTGTGAGAAGATTATTAAGAAAAGATGGATAAAGTACTTTGAAGAAAATAATTTACTTACTGTAAGACAATTTGGATTCAGAGAGGGAAAATCATGTGTTACTAATCTGCTGAGCTTTTATGATAGGATGATAGATATACTACAAGAGAGAGAAGAATGGGCGGACTGTGTGTATCTTGATAATAAAGAAGGCCTTTGACAGAGTTCCTCATAGTAGACTTACATGGAAGTTGAAGAAGTTTGGAGGGGTTCAGGGTAATTTGTTGAAGTGGATGGAGGACTATCTCTCGGGAAGACAGATGAGAACCATGATAAGAGACAGCTTATCAACATGGAGGGATGTTACAAACGGAGTTCCACAGGGATCAGTGTTGGCCCCAATTATGTTTCTGGTCTATATAAATGACATGCCAGAGGAAATAAATGCATACATGAATATGTTTGCTGACGATGCAAAAATTATGAAACATATAGTGGACGGAAACAGTTGTAGAGAGCTACAGAGTGATCTGGATAAGATAGACCGATGGAGCAAGATATGAAAATTAGATTTTAACAAAGATAAATGTCATGTGATGGAAGGGGGTGTGAGTAAAAGAAGACCTCATTGGGAATATAAACTAGGAGAATGCACGATTAACCCCTCAGAGAAAGAAAAGGACTTCGGCATTATAATACAGGGAGATCTTTCACCCGAGAGCCATATTAACAAAATTGTGGGAGAAGCTTATGGCCTGTTGAATAAAGTAAAAATAGCATTCAACTATTTGAATGAAGAGATGTTAGTAAATATAATAAAATCAATGGTGAGACCTAAATTGGAATATGCGGCAGTGGTGTGGTCACCCCATCTTAAAAAACACATAATTAAGTTGGAGAAAGTACAGAGAGCAGCAACGAAGATGATTACAGAACTAAGAGAACTGACATATGAAGAGAGATTAGAGAGATTGAATTTGCCAACTCTAAGTGAGAGAAGAGAAAGAGGGGATATGATTATGATGTATAAATGTGTTAGGGGATTGGAAAGGATAGACAAGGAGGACTTTATCGAGGGAGATAAAGGGAGGACTAGAGGACATAGTTGCAAGTTAAAGAAAGGCAGATGTAAAGGAGATGTGAGGAAATTCAGCTTTCCATATAGAAGTATTAATATGTGGAATCAGTTGGATGATGAAGTGGTGGGTACGGGGAATATCCAAATTTTTAAAGCCAAATTAGATAACAGAATCTTTGGAGGCGGGACAATACGAGCCTAAAAACTCAAATCCTGTATACTACAATTAGGTTAATTAGGTGAGTACACACACACACAAACTAATATCTAGAATCAATATCTAATTAAACCGGCACATAAACACCAAATTAAAGACACACAGAGGCACAATTACACATACGCTTCACACACACTAACTAATATCTAGATTCAATATCTAATTAAACCAGCGTATACACACCACATTAATCACGCAAAGACACACAAATTATGACGTAAACAGCCATAATAGTCCCACCGTCTTTAATTTAAAGTGTATGATAACAAAGTCACTTCACAATAAACTGTACCTCAAAGGTCTCTTAATGATGTTGTTGTGTTCCTCTCCACCACCATCACCATCTCCACCACCATCACCATCACCACCACCACTATCACCACCACCACCACCACCACCAGCCTCGCAACTCATTATTAAGGGGGCCCACCTCGTATTTTTTCCACTCTCTCTCCCTCTCTGGGTTGTATCCATTCGGCCCCATTCAGTCTACTGTTTTAAGACGTTTATCCCCATCTAGGTGTCGATTTTTTCCTGGCGAGCGATAGCGAGCCACCATTTTATGGAGAAATCCGGCTTCGCCGGAGAATTTTTTCTATCGAAAATGTACAAGTTTAGCTAGCTGTATAACTCATCGAAAATAGGGTGGCTCGCTATCGCTTGCCAGGTGTAAATCGACACCTGAATGGGAATAAACGTCTTAAAACAGTAGGCTGAATGGATACAACTCAGAGAGAGAAAAAGAAGCAGGTCACGCCCCTTAAAAGTGACTAATGATTATGAAAAACTGCCTCCACACTAGACTGTCCCTCAAAGGTCTCTTAATGATGTTGTTTTGTTCATCACCACCACTCATTAAAGGGACGGATAAAACTGCCTCCACACTAGACTGTCCCTCAAAGGTCTCTTAATATGTTGTTTTGTTCATCACCACCACTCATTAAACGGACGGAAAAAATTATTTATTTTTTGTATAAGCCCTTTATTTTTAGATTGCATTACTAAGATTAAATATTTATTCCGATTATCGTTATAGATATATTGAACATATACATTATTATGTCGATAGCAGGACTAGTATGACATTTAATCATATAGACGAGGACCACTGTCCCCTTAAGGGGGGTCATTTTTTTTTGTTTTTATCTTTCTCTCATTTTCTCACTTTCCCTGGCTTGTATCCATTCGGCCCCATTCAGCCAACTGTTTTAAGACATTTATCCCCATCCAGGTGTCGATTTCTTCCTGGCGAGCGATAGCAAGCCAGCATGGTATGGAGAAATCCGGCTTCGCCGGAGAAATTTTTCTGTCGAAAAATGTACAAATTCAGCTTGCTGTCAAAATAAAAATATATATATGCTGGCTCGCTACCGCTCGCCAGGAACATATTGACACCTGGATGGGGGTAAACGTCTTAAAACAGTAGGCTGAATGGGGCCGAATGGATACAAGCCAACGAGAGAGGGAGAGAAAGAGAAGAAAAAGCGAGGTGGGCTCCCTTAAACTAATTTCAGTATCCCTCCATTGCCCTGCTCACCACATGCTGTGTATCCTTGTTATTCCACTATAGTCTGTTCATTCTAGGTTGGGCAGAACTCGTAACCTCTAACCTCTGTAACTCAAAAAAGACTAGAGTAATCGAGCTAATTTGTTTACCAAATAGGAAGACATGGCTAGGGAATAGGTGTGGAAATTGACAGCTCATTTGCTCTAGATTGTGTTTAGTTACAGAGGTTAGAGGTTACGATATCTGCCCAACCTAAATTGAACGATTGTATCCAAACTGAATATAAAACTTTGATTTTTGCAAGCATGCTCAACACAACTGACTAATACATAGGGTTTGTATTTATGTTTCTTACTTCATAATTCTTACTTTCCTTTTATCTGAATATTGTTTTCCTCGTGTCCTCAAATGATAAATTCACCTCCTCAATCTTTAACGATCTTCCATTATGTGTAGTTGTATTTAATCCTCTTACTTCTCTCGCATTACTACCACTAAACTATGCGTAATAAAATATTTAGGATCTTTAACAACCATTTTACACAAATCCCCCTAAAATAAACTCGGACTCATAAATATGCACTTTTCAACTTTATTAAAAATAATTAGCACTAACTCTTTCCAACTTTCATATTATTTATATAATAAAATATTATCGTATCTTTGAGTACTAAATGATTGAGGGTGAGAACGCCTGAAAAACAAATCGAGAAGAAATAAAACACTGGTGAAAAAGATCAAACTAAATATTTGTATTCTGCAATGGTAAAGAGATAAATGAGGGGAGAGAACGAGAGAGAGGGAGAGAGTGTTGGTGTGGGTGGGTGTCAAAGAGAGAGAGAGAGAGAGAGAGAGTGTGTATGTGTGAGAGAGAGAGAGTTCTAAGACCATATCAGGGCTAAACTATTTCTTTGAGGCGTGTGATTATACTACTAGATAACCTCACACACACACACACACACATACACACCCACACACACACATACACACCCACACCCACACCCACACATACACACACACACACACACACATACACACACACACACACACACACATACACACACACACATTCACACACCTATTCATACCTGGCAAACTAACGCACAGGATATACCGTACATGGAACTAATTAAAGGACAGGTTAAAATGTGTTTGTTGTATACGTGTGTGTGTGTGTGTGTATGTGTGTGTTTCTGGGAAGGTATTGAAAAGAGGGGACGCGGGATATGACGGTACTAAAATGAAACAGTCACTATAGTTCGTTCATTCTAGGTTGGGCAGAAATCGTAACCTTCAACCTGTGTGTTCAATAGGTGGCATTCTGAGAGTGAGGGTCTGAGTCTGGAGGGTGAGACGGTGAAGCACTTGAGCGAAGCAACCAGCCGCTTCAGAGATGGAGCTGCTTCGAGCCATGATGGATGCTTCACATGTCTCACTCCCCAGACTGGAACAAGACCTCACGGGCTTCAGCGTGTTGGCGGTGGAATGTACAGGCTCTCAGCCTATGCCCGAGAGGGAGTAGTTGGAATATAGAAAAAAAAAAAAAAAATCTGTAACTCAAAAAGGGCTAGGACAAATGAGCCGTCAATGTCCACACCTATTCCCTAGCCAAGTCTTCCTATTTGGTAGAAATATTTGCTCGATTACTCTAGTCCTTTTTGAGTTATGAGAGGTTAGTTAGAGGTTACGATTTCTGCCCAACCTAGATTGAACAGACTATAGAAGGATCGTGTTATCAAAGTACACTAGGTATGTCTGGCAAATTGACCATTTGCGAGTTTCAGGCTATAAGGAAGTTGGAGCCGTATACGTACATCGCTAATAAACAGAAGTGCAATAATAATAATGTAGGTTTCTGCAAAAAAAAAAAAAAAAAAAAAATGAAAGGTGGGGATTGGGCCTGAGTAAATAGATAATAGATAGGTTTCTGATGGATAAAAAGTATGTTGAATTGGGTATTATGGATATATAAATGTACTACAACCGTATTTCAGCAAGTAATTCTGCTAAATTTCGATGTCTACAGCTCCAACTTCCTTAAGCCGGCGTCACACGAACTCTCTTTCGAGCAATTGTTATGGGCAATTATGTCCTGGAAGCTTACAAAATGACACTTTTTCAGAATTCAGCCGCCTAACATAATCTACCTTCAGTCTAGTTACCGATACCAGTGCGAACATGTCCCGAAATAATATGAGAACAAAACTTGCTCATGGAAAATTGACGGAAAAAGCGCTCGTGTGACAGCGGCTTTATAGAACACAACTCGCAAGTGGTCAATTTGTGGTGTGTGCTCCAATTTGGGGTGTGTACTCAAATTTGGGGTGTGTACTCAAATTTGGGGTGTGTACTCAAATTTGTGGTGTGTACTCAAATTTGTGGTGTGTACTCAAATTTGTGGTGTGTATTCAAATTTGTGGTGTGTACTCAAATTTGTGGTGTGTACTCAAATTTGTGGTGTGTACTCAAATTTGTGGTGTGTATTCAAATTTGTGGTGTGCATTCAAATTTGTGGTGTGTATTCATATTTGTGGTGTGTATTCAAATTTGTGGTGTGTATTCAAATTTGTGGTGTGTATTCAAATTTGTGGTGTGTACTCATATTTGTGGTGTGTATTCAAATTTGTGGTGTGTATTCAAATTTGTGGTGTGTATTCAAATTTGTGGTGTGTATTCAAATTTGTGGTGTGTATTCAAATTTGTGGTGTGTATTCAAATTTGTGGTGTGTATTCAAATTTGTGGTGTGTATTCAAATTTGTGGTGTGTATTCAAATTTGTGGTGTGTACTCAAATTTGTGGTGTGTATTCAAATTTGTGGTGTGTATTCAAATTTGTGGTGTGTATTCAAATTTGTGGTGTGTATTCAAATTTGTGGTGTGTACTCAAATTTGTGCTGTGTACTCAAATTTGTGGTGTGTATTCAAATTTGTGGTGTGTATTCAAATTTGTGGTGTGTATTCAAATTTGTGGTGTGTATTCAAATTTGTGGTGTGTATTCAAATTTGTGGTGTGTACTCAAATTTGTGGTGTGTACTCAAATTTGTGGTGTGTATTCAAATTTGTGGTGTGTATTCAAATTTGTGGTGTGTATTCAAATTTGGGGTGTGTACTCAAATTTGTGGTGTGTATTCAAATTTGGGGTGTGTATTCAAATTTGTGGTGTGTATTCAAATTTGTGGTGTGTATTCAAATTTGTGGTGTGTATTCAAATTTGTGGTGTGTATTCAAATTTGTGGTGTGTATTCAAATTTGTGGTGTGTACTGAAATTTGTGGTGTGTACTGAAATTTGTGGTGTGTATTCAAATTTGTGGTGTGTATTCAAATTTGGGGTGTGTATTCAAATTTGGGGTGTGTACTCAAATTTGGGGTGTGTATTCAAATTTGGGGTGTGTACTCACATTTGTGGTGTGTATTCAAATTTGGGGTGTGTACTCAAATTTGGGGTGTGTATTCAAATTTGGGGTGTGTACTCACATTTGTGGTGTGTATTCAAATTTGGGGTGTGTACTCAAATTTGGGGTGTGTACTCAAATTTGGGGTGTGTACTCAAATTTGTGGTGTGTACTCAAATTTGGGGTGTGTACTCAAATTTGTGGTGTGTATTCAAATTTGGGGTGTGTACTCAAATTTGTGGTGTGTATTCAAATTTGGGGTGTGTACTCAAATTTGTGGTGTGTATTCAAATTTGGGGTGTGTACTCAAATTTGGGATGTGTATTCAAAGTTGGGGTGTGTATTCAAATTTGGGGTCTCCTGAAAACTACAGAAAGTTCAAATAATATCATAGCTTGTAAAAAGGTTCGTTGCACTGCAGTCTGGTCACTCCAAAGGTTCGTTGCACTGCAGTCTGGTCACTTCAATTTAAGGGGAGATGGGTCGTTTTTCTGGTCCCCCTTCTTCCCCATGTTTAGGCCCATTAGTTTCCAGATTATGTGACGTTCGGCTCATTAGCTTGGCGAATTTAAGACCTTTCGCCCCATTTATTTGTCAATAGTAAGACTGTTCGTGTCATTTAGGTGTCAATTTTTTTCTTGGCGAGCGAAAGCGAGCCTGTCATTTTATGAGAAATCGGCCTTCGGGACATTTTTCGATAGAAAAATGTACAAATTTATCTTGAAGGGGTCTAGGGAGTGTTTTTTCAAGCTTGATGAAGGTCTAGCGAGGAAACTAAAATATAAATGCATATACTGTCTTGATAGTGTAATACATATACTGTCATGATAGTGTAATACATATACTGTCTTGATAGTGTAATACATATACTGTCTTGATAGTGTAATACATATACTGTCATGATAGTGTAATACATATACTGTCTGCGATAGTGTAATACATATACTGTCTTGATAGTGTAATACATATACTGTCTTGATAGTGTAATGCATATACTGTCTTGATAGTGTCATACATATACTGTCATGATAGTGTAATACATATACTGTCTTGATAGTGTAATACATATACTGTCTTGATAGTGTAATACATATACTGTCTTGATAGTGTAATACATATACTGTCATGATAGTGTAATACATATACTGTCTTGATAGTGTAATACATATACTGTCTTGATAGTGTAATACATATACTGTCTTGATAGTGTAATACATATACTGTCATGATAGTGTAATACATATACTGTCTTGATAGTGTAATACATATACTGTCTTGATAGTGTAATGCATATACTGTCTTGATAGTGTAATACATATACTGTCATGATAGTGTAATACATATACTGTCTTGATAGTGTAATACATATACTGTCTTGATAGTGTAATACATATACTGTCTTGATAGTGTAATACATATACTGTCATGATAGTGTAATACATATACTGTCTTGATAGTGTAATACATATACTGTCTTGATAGTGTAATACATATACTGTCTTGATAGTGTAATACATATACTGTCATGATAGTGTAATACATATACTGTCTTGATAGTGTAATACATATACTGTCTTGATAGTGTAATACATATACTGTCTTGATTGTGTAATACATATACTGTCTTGATAGTGTAATACATATACTGTCATGATAGTGTAATACATATACTGTCTTGATAGTGTAATACATATACTGTCTTGATAGTGTAATGCATATACTGTCATGATAGTGTAATACATATACTGTCATGATAGTGTAATGCATATACTGTCATGATAGTGTAATACATATACTGTCATGATAGTGTAATACATATACTGTCTTGATAGCGTAATGCATATACTGTCATGATAGTGTAATGCATATACTGTCTTGATAGCGTAATGCATATACTGTCATGATAGTGTAATGCATATACTGTCTTGATAGTGCAATGCATATACTGTCTTGATAGTGTAATACATATACTGTCTTGATAGCGTAATGCATATACTGTCATGATAGTGTAATGCATATACTGTCTTGATAGCGTAATGCATATACTGTCTTGATAGTGTAATGCATATACTGTCTTGATAGTGTAATGCATATACTGTCTTGATAGTGTAATGCATATACTGTCTTGATAGCGTAATGCATATACTGTCTTGATAGCGTAATGCATTATACTGTCTTGATAGCGTAATGCATATACTGTCATGATAGTGTAATGCATATACTGTCATGATAGTGTAATACATATACTGTCTTGATAGTGTAATACATATACTGTCTTGATAGTGTAATGCATATACTGTCTTGATAGTGTAATGCATATACTGTCTTGATAGTGTAATGCATATACTGTCATGATAGAGTAA